>WBMZ01017398.1:0-62850 GCA_013400975.1 Atrichornis clamosus | reverse complement strand
CGCCGCGCCCGGGAAGCCGCGCCCCTCCCGCCGGAGCCGGGGCGGGCGCTCCCCGCTGGCATCCGGCGGCGGGCGGAAGCGGCGGCGGGGCGCGGAGCGGTGCCATGGAGTAGTGAGGGACGGACTCGCCTGGCTCGCCGACAGACCGCCATGGAGACGGTGCAGCTGCGGAACCCGCGCAGGTAGGCGCGGGGTGCGTCCCTGCCGGGAGCGGGGAGGCTCCGGCCCGTGTCACCCGCCTTGTTGTCGGCGCGGGGCCGGGAGCGGCGAGAGCGGGGCCGCGGACGCGCCGAGCTCCGGCCCCTTCGGTTCTCCGGGGTGCTGCCGGTGCCCAAAGCCCTGGGGCCGTGGGCAGCAGTCGCCTCGCACCGGACAGCGCCCGCAGGTCCCTGCTGGGACAGCACCGCGCTCAGGTGCGGGAAGATGGGCTAAACTGGAAAACTGGGGCGAAGGCGCTGTCTGCGGCGGCTCCGGGAGCTCCCACCGGTTCCCGTGGCTGTGCGAGCTGTGCTGGCCCGCGCCACTGGAGTGACGAAGCCCCGGGCACTCGTTCTGCCGCCGCGTCCCTCTCCGGGGCAGTTTGTGCGGCTCTGTCCCCGCGGTGCCGTGCCCAGCCCGGGCACTGCCGCCTTCCCCAGACACACCGGGCAGGGCGAGCCCGGACCACCGCGGGGATTCGGGGATCCGCACGGAGCCGTGAGCCGCCTATCTCGGGGCGCCAGGCAGGGCCGGGGCTTCGGGGACAGAGCAGGAGATTGGCGGCAGCTTGAATGAAGTGTCAGTGTCAGAACCATATCAGTGGCTTGCAGCTGGGGCCCAGGGAACGCTTCGGCAGCGAACAAAGGAAACTGCTGGCAATGGTCCCCAGTGACATTGACTCGTTTTGTTAAACAGGGATGTATCTTCTATTAAAAAAAAAAGCCTAGTTTTATTCTGTAATTGCTTGTGCCAGTGTTTAACTGGCAGGTGATTCAGATTAGATCTGAAAAACAACAAAGGTGAGATTGGGTTTGTGTTGCTGTTATGTCTGTGTTGTATAAACATCCAGGAGAATGGCAGAGTGTGTCAGACAGCAGTGGTTGAACTGGGCAGTGCAAAGGAATTGGGCTCCTGGTCTATAGCAGAAATTAGTTTGGCTGTTGCAAGCCCAATAGTTGTCTGGTTATTGTGTTTGGGTATGTGAAAAGTCTTTTTTTTCCCTTTTTATGCTAATAAAATTTAGGCCTCAACTTCAGCAAGAAGAGTCTGCGTCTTGCATTAGGCTCCTTGGAAATGGTGATTTATGTGGTTTCTGGTGCATGTATTCCTTTTTTTTCCCCTTTTCCCACACGTTCTTCCCTTCCCATTTTCACAAGGACAAGTAACATTCTGTTTAATGCTTATCTGTGCAGGGAAGCTAGCGACTACTTTCAGTATTTCACCACTTCCTGAGTCTGCTTCTATATAATGTTTCCTCTGCTTCAGGAAGCCATTGTATGCGCTCCATGCATGAGCTGTTCCTCCCATGTGGCTTTTGTACGTAAATATAATAGCCAGGGATCAATGAGTGGTTTTTCACTCTGTTTCTGAAGAAATTGGGGGGAAAAAGTTACATATTAGGTATAAAAGTTAGTATTCCTGTGACCAGAGTCCTGATCTTTAGCAGCAGCTGTAAGAGCTTTCAGGAGTAATTTGCAGTCGAAGGCAACCACGCATGTTTGATCTTTAAACACTGCTCGCTCTGAGACCAGTCAGTGCTAAAACCTCTTAAGACTCATCAGTTTCTGTGTTTCTTAAACTTATATGAGCTGATTTCGGGAGTTTGGAGGTGTTTTTGTTGGCTGTTTTTTGGTTTTGTTTATTGTTTTTTTTAAAATTCATGTGAAAATGAAAGAGCGTTTGTTTGTGGGCTGTTGGATACTCTTATCATTGACAATAAAATACTTTGTTTTCAGACCTTTTTGTTATGTAGTCCTTAGCTGTTTCAAGAGGTTTGGTGAACAGCTTTCCAGTGTGGCCTGTAACAAATATGATTGATCTTCTTGTTGCTTTGTGCACAGAATCTCCCTAAAAGCTGTATGGGGGAAAGGGGGACCACGTGAAGAATCACAGTACAGGGCATGTTTTTTTCCCCTAGAAATTATCTCAGCTGACTCTTACTAGCAATACTTTTAAGAGGGATGGCATTAAGATCTTGAAAGAGTCAGACACAGTTTCCTTTTTGCTGAAAGAATTTTCCTAGTGTATGGCCAGGCCCACGAAGTTAAGATCTGAGCTTTCGATGTTAAAAATGTACAGGTGAGATCATTATTGCCTCCTGCCTCCCGACAGATGTGTTCCACACATACTCTAGGCATCAGGGAAGATGATGTTCCCTTTTTCATGGCCTTGGTAGGTATCCTTCCATTCCAGATACTGCAGTTTAGCAGATATGTTCAATGGCTTCAAGACTCTGCCATGCGGTGTTGAGATGTGAGCACCAGCTTATAAAACCTGAAATTCAATTCTGCCAAGAGGAGCTGTAGATTTGTGTGCCTGATGACATTCTGTTCTTTGTAATTCCCAGTCCTATTTTGCTATTGAAAGCCAATATTTAATGTTCTCATCAGGTGAAATAAACTTACTTTCTAATCAATTTAGTTCATGCCAAGCCTTTTGTATGTTTAAGTGGTGCTATTTATTCTTTTGTTTCAGCAAAGCCCAAACTGCCATAAAATTAAGTGTAATAATTTCTCTCTTAACCATACAGGCAGCTGAAGAAGTTAGATGAAGACAGTTTAACTAAACAACCTGAAGAAGTATTTGATGTACTGGAGAAGCTTGGAGAAGGGTATGTGTTGTGTTCCAAGGGGCCCAGTGAACATTTATCTGTGTAATGTGTGTGTGTTCAGTGGTCTGTGATGCTTCATCTTTGTCATGATCCTATTTCTGAAAGGTTTGTACTAACATAGTGACAGTGTTTGGTTAGTTACAGAATAAAGAATTTGTTTCCCAAGAGTGTGATATCTTAATCCAATAGTAGGTTATGGCTCAGCAGTAGGGAGTTAAAACATTAATGAAAAATGCCAGCCTGGATTTGGTAGAGCTCTGTGGGAACTCGAGAGGTTTTGTAGTTGATCCCTGGTACCTCCAGTGGAAGATGTGCTTGGTGGAAGTGAACTTCAGTGACATTGTGCCACTTGGTGAGGCAGAGCAGCACGGGAACACTCCATGAGTGACATGTTTGCTGCCTTAAGCAGTTCATTTGAAAAGACTGAGTTGTAAATCTGCCTGGCTGCTGTAAGTAAAGAAGCTGAAAGTAAGAATGATCATATCTGACAAGAACAAGCAAACCTCTCTGACCAGAGCTGTAGTTCTTACTGATGCTCAGCTTGTACTGTATGCTGGAACAAAGAGAATTTTAGTAGTTGGATTTGTGAAAAAGGCCATTCCAAAGCTATGGTCATTGTAATGATGGTCAGCTCTTTCCTCATCATCTAAGCGTGCTGTGACTTACTTGTGTTACAGTGTTCAGAAGCTGGTGGACTGATCATTTACATTAAAATACAAAATACTTTCAACAGAAGTATAATTAATGTTTTACCCAATGGTTACACTTGCAAAAAGCAAAGCCATAACATTTGCATTTTTAAAACATTACTATATTCAGTGTTTGTTTAATATTTTGTTTTCTAGTTCTTATGGCAGTGTGTTCAAAGCCATTCATAAAGAAACGGGTCAAGTTGTTGCAATTAAACAAGTTCCTGTGGAATCTGACCTGCAGGAGATTATAAAGGAAATATCCATAATGCAGCAATGTGACAGGTAAGTGTGTGCTGCAAAACCCTTTATTGGGAGGCAAGGAGAAGTATCATCTGTGACCTGGCGTTTGATCCAATAAAAGCCATGATGTTGCCTTAAATGTTTTTTAAAAGGCCGGACTTGTACAATGAAGTTACCTTGTATCAAGTGAGCCACGTTAGCTGTCCATTTGGGTAGTGCAGAGGTAAGACAACAAAAATGTAGCTTGCAGCCGGAGAGAGCACTGAGCTGAGACGAGTAACCCTGCACTTGCTGCCACCAGGAGCCAGCCTGTGAGCAGTCGCTGCGGTTCTCCCCGGGCACCATCACTTGTTGAGCAGCTGATTGTGTGCTGAACAGCAGCTCCTGTGTCCACAGGGGTGACGACTTCCAAACTAGGCATGGAAAACTGTTAGAAGAAGACTTTCTTGGTTTTGTTTTGAAGGGGCGTGTGGATGAGAGCCACTAATGCATGACTGCTCTTGCATGTGCTTGCATGCTGTCCCTCCCAGCCCTGCTCTGCCTCTGCAGGCTCTGCTGCAGTACAAGCTGTCTGCTGACCTGAGCATCCCCAGAATAACCTGCTGGCAGCTCTGTGGGATGATGCTTGTCTCTCTCTGTGCATGTTTTTATGGGGGAAGTTGCTGCAGTGACTTAGCCAGTGAAGAGCTTGTGGTTAGGGAAGACCCTCTCACAGTGTGTCCAAGGCTGAAGGTTTAAAATACACTTATTTCTTCTGTTATTATGAATGTGACCTTAAGAAGCACTGCTTTGAAGGACTTCATGCATGGAAAGCCATTTAAAATAAATTACATGAGCAATATAAAACTGTGGTACCAGTCACTCTAACTGCACTCCACTATCACTATCTTTAAATGAAGGTGACTCAGGGGCAGGCATATTTCTTTCCTTGAAAAGAAATTATTTCTGAAAAATCTTACTGTGTAACTTGAAATGCATTACTAGGTGTCTCTTAAATTAAATATTAGTATTGTAAGGCCTAAAATGAGACCTTACAATTGTGAACAGCAGAGGGAGTGAATCACTGGAGCATCACATCTTCTGTGCAAGCGTTAAGGGACGTTTAGCAGTGTGACTGACTAGCTGGTTTTAGAGTTTTTCATTAGAAAATGTTCAGGAGAGAATAGATTAAGCACACTTTTGTTCCTTAGCTCAGTTCCCATAAAATCAGGAACAGTCTATCTGTTAGTTTCTGTTTTACCTTTTCCAGAGGACACATGGCTTTTCTGACCAATGTACTTCACTAGTGGTTTTAGGGCAGCAAAAACTGCCCAGATAGCTGACTGAGAGACAGTCTTAGGTTATTCTGAGATCCTAAAATATATCCTGGATAGGGACAGATAGGTTCATGTGGTAGTGGGGGCACATTCCTCTTAATGAACGTGATAGCTATTTTCCAGCAAATTCTGGGCTTTATTTAATGTTTCCCTTTGGTTGCAAATGCTCTGCAGCAGCTCTACCAGGGATGCCATGGCCTGTTTGCCATTCCCTTGTCCTGCCTACTTGCTTGCCCCAGCACTGACCCTGTTGTAACCTGGCTCAGGGAGGTGAACCGGACTGAGGGCTAATCGCCCCTAATTTCCGTGGGATTTGTCAGACAGTTTAGCCCCCTGGAGTGACTTGCTGGCAGGTCATATGAGCACTGCTGTGGGAACAGGCTTGGCAGGACTGTGGTAGCCCTGTGTGAGTTCAGGGTGTTTTGGGATACTTTTTGATCAGGGCTTCAGTGGCACTTCAACGCTGCGTTTCTAAAACATGCTTGTGGTCTCTGCAGTGCATTGTGCTTATTCAGTGATGCTGGTTACTGGTATTTGACCTTTTGTTTTCTTCTTCTTTTTTCACATTTCGTAGTCCTCACGTGGTGAAATATTACGGCAGCTATTTTAAGAACACAGACCTGTGGATAGTCATGGAATACTGCGGTGCTGGATCTGTGTCTGACATTATTCGATTACGAAATAAAACTGTACGTCCTTTCTCCTTTGAATGTAGGGATGGGCATATGGGTGTCTAGCAGCTCAAGAAAGCTGAGTAGTTTGGGCCTAATTCTCAGTGTTTAATACCTGACAAACCACTGGTCACAACTTGAGATGCAGGTCCTTTGTTCCTCTGAATATGAGAAAGCTGATTACATTGAGTTTTGGTTATCTGGATAATTTAATTGGTGGAGCAGATTTTGGGATATTGGCTTTCCAAAAAACCCAGATTGATCCCAAGTAAGACTGTACTTTGCCTTACTTTGATTATTGCAGGGTAAGAATTACTAGTTAAGAAAGGCTTGTGGTATGTGAAATGTGGTAGGTGTGTATATGTGTGCTGGTTGTGATCTCATTCTGCTACAGCTGTAAGTCACTAATTAATTCCCCATTGGTATGGCAACCTTTAGTGAAGGCAATTAAATGGCAGTTAGTGAATCTCAGTAAAGTACAGATCAAAGCATGATAGTGCTGTGTTTCAGCAATTGATATGTTGGCAGTAACTCTTCTCTTCTTTAGCTCACAGAGGAGGAAATTGCTACAATAGTGCAATCGACACTGAAGGGACTTGAGTACCTGCATTTTATGAGGAAAATACACAGGGACATCAAAGCTGGAAATATATTGCTAAACACAGAGGGACATGCTAAACTTGCTGATTTTGGAGTGGCAGGACAACTTACAGTAAGTAAAACCAGGGTGGTTGTGTACATTCCAGTTTATCTTTTTAACCTGCGTGCAAGCACGATGGGCCTGTGGAGACTGAGAAATGGTTCATAGCAAGTTTTTGGCACTTTGCATCAACATGAGATGCTAAACCAGCAGCAGATTAGAGCAGATCTTCCTCTGTGGAGGCTGTTACACCTGAGTAATGGTTTGCAATAGCATTTGCTGACTTCTTCAGGATATTATTAAGTTCTGTGAGCACGTTTTAATTCTTCTTTGCAGCCTCCTGTATTCCAGTCTTGCTGAGTCTAATAATCTGCATGCATGCAAGATAATTAGGGTAATAATTCATTCATGAGTGTTTGTGGCTAATCCAATTGCCACTGTCTGGATCTTTATACTTCTCTTTCTCTCAGGACACCATGGCAAAGCGGAACACAGTTATAGGGACCCCATTTTGGATGGCTCCAGAAGTGATTCAGGAAATTGGGTATAATTGTGTTGCAGACATCTGGTCTTTGGGAATCACTGCAATAGAAATGGCTGAAGGCAAGCCACCATATGCAGATATTCATCCCATGAGGGTAAGGACTGTGGCCTTTTAAAATGTATTGCCATATGAAAAAGGTTTGCTATTATAACTGGCTGAATAACATATCATCATGCAATCTTAATGTATAGAGTAAGTTGTTTTCTGTCAGTTGTTTGTACTGTTAATTACATGAAAAGCATGTCTTTGTCAAGAAGAATTTGCATGGGAATAAAAAACCCCACAATACTCTTCTGGTAAGACAAAGCTGAAGTTTTGTTGGACGTGAAGAAACGTATTTTCAGCTGGATTATCCAAAGTGATTCTTTTCTTTTAATGCAAGCACAAATTTTAAAGACTTTAAAATGTCAGATTCACCCTTTTTGGGGCATGTAATGTTTCAGCCAGGTGTAAGCACCTAGTGAGAAAAGTCTGGTTTCTTACTACTTGATCCCTCTGAGCAGATTTGTGTGAAAATTTGGCTCCAACTCTTCAGAGGCAGCAAACCTAAGTCCACTGTTCTTCGGTACCAGTGTGCATTTGGGTGCATTTATGTTGAATTGTTGGTTTTAAGCTTTGTTTTGGAAATCTGGAACATTCTTCTGCTTTCAGGCAATTTTCATGATTCCCACCAACCCACCTCCGACATTCCGGAAGCCGGAGCTGTGGTCGGACAATTTCACTGACTTTGTGAAGCAGTGTCTTGTGAAGAGCCCGGAGCAGCGAGCCACTGCCACACAGCTCCTGCAGGTCTGCCTTCTCTTAGGAGCACAGAAACTCTTGGGGAGGCTTGCCCA
Organism: Atrichornis clamosus; assembly: GCA_013400975.1. NCBI lineage: Eukaryota > Metazoa > Chordata > Aves > Passeriformes > Menuridae > Atrichornis > Atrichornis clamosus. The sequence goes on along the minus strand of WBMZ01017398.1, from coordinate 55,102 downwards.
GGGTAGGCTGTGCCGTGGGGCTGTTGAGATGTTGGTTTCATTTCTTGCTGTTCCTGCTCACTGCAGGTTTTACTTTTTAATATCTCATTTTAAAATTCTGACACTCAACTTCAACTTTTCAGTTCTTCTCTAAGAACCAGTCTGACTTCAACTTCCTTTGTCTTCTCTGGGCTGTTTTTGTTGTTTTGGCTTTCGGAGTTTGTTCTTGGTTTGTTGGTTTTGTTTTGTTGTTTTACCTTCAAATTCCCACCAGCACTGCCAAGAAACTGCCTCTTAAAACACTAAACAGGGCAGGCTAAATGAAAGTCAGAATGTTCTAGTCATGGTAATGGTCTGTGTAATTGGTTCTTGACAGCTAAGCTGCTAAGGAAAGAAATAAGTGGAGTTGTGGGAGGGGAATGAGCCCAAGGTCCCACATCAGTAGTGCCCTTGGAGCATGATCTTGTTTGGAGGGTGGAAGGTCTCCCTCTGGTGCCAAACATAAGTGGATTTTTATTTTAGTAATTATTTGAGTTAAACCTTAATTTGATTTGAAGTAGGCCGTAATGACAGTGTTCTGCTGTTAACATCTTGCTTTGGATGCAGTGCTTATTTGTTTTTAAAATGTTTTTCAGCATCCATTTGTGAAAAGTGCCAAAGGAGTATCAATTCTGAGGGACTTGATTAATGAAGCAATGGACATCAAGCTGAAACGCCAAGAGGCACAACAGCGTGAACTTGATCAAGAGGATGAAGAAAATTCAGTGAGTATTTAGTAGCAACAGTGTGCAAAGTCCAGACTCTTGCTCCTTTCATAAGGCTTAACTGCTTTGGGTTTTGTTTTTGCAGTATTTTGTCCAACTGCCAGTGGACTTGACTTAGTTCTGGAGTTTTCTACTTTTGTACTGTGTAACCTGATGCTTGGTCCCTGCTCAACCTGTGTTTGAGTGGGACAGGCAGCATGTGTGGGTTACTGTTCACATTATAGTGAGGCTTGAGCTCTCTGATTGAGTAGGGCTGCAAAGTACTGTATGCAGAAGACTTAATACATTTTCCCAGTTGAATTACATTATTTATGCAGTAGTGAGAATTTTTTCATTGTAGATTAAAGTCTTAGACTACTCTCCTAGTGTAGAATAATAATATCATCTCTGATGCACTGTGATATAAGTGTGTTGTGTTGTTTCACTGTTGTGCTTTAGAACATCCCTTATAGAAACTTTCTTCTCCACAAGAGCAACCGACAGAAGCCTGAGGTGAGGGCATGGGAAGTGTTCAGGGCTTGCTGTGAATTTCAGTTGGGCTCTTTGTTTCAGTGGTTACAGCATGTGGATTTGGGAAGCATGTTGAAAGCTGGTTTTTGAGCCTCTGCCTGCTTCAGCCTGAATAAATGAAATGGGCAACACAAGGCACTGTTTGCCAGCCCTGTTCAGGGGTGAGACTTGAACAGCATGGTCCACAGTATCTGTGCTGAACACCTTGTGCATCTGGTTCTCCAGTCTAGGACTGCATATTTATTCAGTGTGGAAGTAACTTTTTTGGTCCTGTTGACGTGATGTCAATTCTATGAGTACTGTTCCCACCCTGATTATTGTCCCTGCCATCCCTTCTTCATTTCTGACTGATCTGGGGTCACAATGCTGAGCGACGGTGTCTGTGTAATTGAGTTGTCTCCGTTGGTGTGTGTGTTTTCCTGAAGCTTCCCTACTCCATGTCTGCCAGCAGAAAACCTTCCCAAACACTTCCCAAGTGCTATGGAAGCTTCTGATGTAGTAATTCGTTAAATGATGTGTAGATAACAAATTTATTACTTCCTCTCACCCACTCATCTCCACATAAAATTACTTCTCCTTCATTAACATCTTGTGTAGCTTTCTCCTCTCTTGCTATTGTTTTTGAGGTTGGGAAGTAAATTTTGTAGGCACTCTTGACACAACAGGTAAAATGCTCAGAACAGCAGAACGTGGAGAAGTTCTTTCTTTCCATGACATTGAGATGGAGTATTACAGCTTGATGTGCAATACCTGTGTGTTTTCCCCCTGACACTAATGCCGATCAGTAAGGCCACGGTCACACATAAAGAGTGTGAACTTCATCCTGAGAACAAAACATGAGCGTCTCATCTAAGGTGAGATGCCTAAAAACTCTGTTGTAAGCCTAGAAAGTGACTTCTGCCCGTGCAGGTGGATACAAATGGATTGTGGAAATTCTGACCTTGTCCTTCATGAAATCCCAGTCAAAATATATATTTAGTGAAGCACACACCACCTGATGAAACTAGTGCCTTTGGCTAACATAACTCTCTGCCAGGAAGTTGTTCTACCACAATTTGTTTCAAGAGCTTGTGTCTTCCTACGGTCAGTCTCTTTTGCCTTGACAGCAGTAATTCCAACTTCTGTTATTAGTCCCTGTTAACAAATGGGAAGATAAAAAAGCAATTTCTTTGATAAAAATTACCAAACTTTGATAATTTATTTAAATCCTTTTTAAAGATTTGCAAATGCAGTTCATTTTTGTTCGGTGCTGCTGAAGTTTATAACAAGTAAAACTACCTAAAAGTTAGAAAAAAAAAAGTAGGATGAGGGTGTTGCTTTCATGTGTCACCTACTCTCCAGACTTAGGCCTGTTGCTGTCAAATAACTGATGACTCCTCAGGGAGCTGTACCACTGGAGATAGTGGGTTAGGGTCAGCTCTTAGAACTGACAGCATGGATAGAAACCCTAATGACTGCACGAGTGTTCTAATCTACTCTTTCAGACGTGTCACCAGCTCAGAAATGCGATAAAACTTGCCCTGAGAAGCTTCTGCTGATTATTTATCTGTTCTCTTATTTATCACGCTGGCAGAAAAGTATGAAGACTTTTCATTAGCTGTTTGGAGATGACAGGGAGAGAACTAAGTGCATAAACCAAATGTTGCTTCTATGTATGTCTGTAAAAACCCCTGAATTAGTGTGACTTGCCAGTGTCCTTAAATACAGCCATTCTTCATGGGCCTTCACCACCGTCAGTAAAATATATATTTATGGCATCTCTGTGCAGGAGGAGGATGAGACGGATTCGGGTACCATGGTGAGGGCGAGTGGAGATGAAACTGGCACAATAAGAGCTGTGAACACCATGAGTGATGGAGCCAACACCATGATAGAACACGACGGCACCCTGGAGTCCCAGCTGGGCACAATGGTCATAAACACTGAGGAGGAAGAGGAGGGCGGCACCATGAAAAGTAAGGATACATCTTTGACTTCTAGAATATTACTTAAGGCTTCATGTGGGCTATGATATATATTCCCAACCTCCTCTGGTATTTTTGGTAGCTTATTGTGTCTTTTGGTTGCAGGGAGCCAAAACTCTTAGGTCAGTGCCCTCTCTGGCACTAGAGAAACTTTTCTAGCTGCAAATTTCAAGCCACACTTTTTAGTCTTGCACTTGGTGTAGCTGATGGGCACAATTTCCCCAAGCTTCTGTGTTAATCAAATAAGATCTGATTCTAGCTGTTAATTTTTTTTTTATTGATTCTTTCTTGGTTTTTTCGCAGAATGTAGATGAGGGGGACTCTAGCAAAGGGTTAATCAAAAAATGTGTGTTGCTTCAGAGGATGATTTGGCTGTAACCTGGCATCTGAAAGCAGCAAGTCTGTTTTAGGATTGATGCATCCAATGAAGAGCTAGATTTATGAAATAACAAATATCTTGCAGGCTTCAAACGCAGCAGGACACACAGTGGGAGGAGCTGGCATCTCCCTGGACTGGTGTGTTTCTTTAGTGTTGCTGTAATCACTGAGGACAACCGAGTGAGCTGTGTTGCTGTTTGAGACATTCGAGTTGAAATCCATCCTGCCCTAAAATAGGAAAGCTTGCTAAAGCTAACAAGCCTTGTTAGAGGATGTAAGATTTAAAATTACGTGACCAGTAGTGTATGGAAGACCTTAACAGCTTGAGCTGGAAAAGGGTTGAAAATATTTCTTTAGTTAAAGAAATGTCAGGGAGAGCCTTGCTGGAAAAGTACGACTAGAAGGAAGGGAATCTTTTCTGAATTGTGGATTCTCACAGAAATCTGTTTCCACTGGTTTGTTAACCTCACAGTCCTGAGGCAGAGGTAGTCAGGGATGACTCAGCTGCCCAGTGTGGAGGTTTGTTTGCTCAAGGACTGTGGAAAGTGCTGTCTGGGGGCTCAGCAGTACTCAAATATGACCATCACAGGCAAGACTTGTTCTTTTGGCTCTGGCACTGCTCCCAAAGACTTTGGCCATCTGATACTGAACCTTTGTCTGCCCTCAACAGGCATTTGGGAAAATACCTTCTTCAGGAATTTTCATCTCGAAAGCTTCTTCCCTGTCAGGGCCCTTTGAAACTTCGGGAAAGATACTGAGTTTGAGAGTGAAATTTCATCAGAATCCCTGGTAAACGTGATTCAGCACATTAAAACCCAGAGGTGTCAGCCTATGCAGCAGCTTGGGGTGACAAAGACAGTGGTGTTGTGGAACAAGGTCTGTCTGGCAAGGAGATGGATGGATGCTTAGGGTAGCTAAAATGTGATCCAAAGAAAGGGACATTTCAACAGTGTTAAATAAACCTGGTGAAGCTGCAGTTTCTTTACCAGCAGACAGCACTGAGAGTTTCTCATCATCAGTGTGTATTGTTCCATTTCATGGCTCACAATATCAGAGGTTTTGCTGTCTGGTGCTTCCGCACTGCCAACAGCGTGTAAGCAAAGCACCTCTTGAGTTTATCTTCTGTGTTTGACACGTGCTTATCTCCTCACTCTCTCTTTAAGACTGCAGTGCTTGTAACTCCAAAGCACCTAATGCTGTCTGTGAGGTGGTGTTCAGAGGCTTGAGGAGATGCCTTTGATAGTATCTCTTCTGCAAGGACACGCTCTGGTTTTGAGCAGAATGAGTTATGAGGATGCAGCAATGCCTTTACTACAGGGTAGTCTCTACCCTCAAGAGGGAGCTCCACAACAAGCTCCAACACCTCGAGGTCTCCGTGACTGGAAAGTGGAGTTTTTATTTTAAACCCTGCTTAGACTTCAGGCTTCTTAAGAGCACTCTGTTGCTCAGCTGCTGCTGTGCAGTGTGTTCACAGCTGGGTGTGTGGCAGAGGTGCTCCGGCAGCTGCGGGAAGCGTTTGGAGGTCCTGGGTTTGTTGTGTGGTGGCTGACACAGGGAATACTTCCATGTCCGTGGGCTTCACGCAGTGATGTCCAGTGAACCCACTCTCTGCTGCAGGTTCTGCTGCATTTTAACAGCTTGTAGCTTGATTCCAGGAAATCTGATGATAATGAAAATGATAACTATTTTCCTCCTTCCTGGGTAGTATAACTCTGAAGTGCTGGCCGCTGCACAGTGCAGTTCTCAGTTTGTTTTGGGGATGCAAGGCAGTGTCTCTGAACAGCTTGCCCTTCATGAGAATTGCCTACAGCTCCATTTTTCAGCTTGCCATTTCCATATTCATAACATTCAGTTAAATGGATTTAGCCCTAAAGCTCATCAGCCTGCTGCAGAACCCTCTGGAGCAAGTTCTTTTAGTAATCTTAAATATAAATGTAATAATGCTGTTTGGGAACAACAGAGTTTGAAGAAGCTTCATTGATTCATATTTTTTTAATCTATATATTGTTTTGGCAGTTTGTGTTATGATTCACAATAGAACCTATTTTAAGTCAATAAAAAGCTTCTGATGATTTTTTTTTTTTTTAACATGGCATTATAGCTTCCCTAGGTGTCCTGGGCTTTTTAACTGCAGGTTTCTGAGCTTGTGTTCTAGTCCTTCCTTCTAATTAAAAAAACCCCAAATCTGTGTCTTAACTAGTTTTTTTTGGTTGTATTTCTTTTTAATGTAAAAAGTGTTTAAAGCATCGTATTTCAATGTTTTATAGATAGGGTTGTTTTAGAAATCTCTGGCAAACAAGTTCCAATAGTCTTGCAAGTGCAAACAACTTCCAGTAGACTTGAAAGTGATTCTTGCATAAATCAATTTGTGACTTCTCAGGCTCAGAGGAAAAGCATTCTTAAATAACAGTATTTTACGTTGGAGGGGAAGTTTTGTTTTGCAGTCAATTGAGCTGTAATTCTGTTTGCTTAAATTCTTTCCTTTGCTTGGCTTTATTCTGGGCACTCAATATAAATACTCATGCAGCATTAAAAATGTCACTGTGACATTCTGTTATGTGTTCTGAAAGCACTCAAGTGATTGCCTGAGACCACAGATACTAAATTGTGCTGCGACACATTTTACTTCTAAATCGATTGCTGAAAGATTACTTATGGATTGCAGTTAAACTATTCCAGGAAAACTTTAAATGTAGCTGAAGAACTATAGATGAGCAGTGATTTGTAATAACAGACATTTCCATTGTGCTTGAGAGCTTTTGAACTGTTAATATGTCTGGAAATGTCTTTTTTTTAAAGTTTTCTATGAGAGAATATATAGTGCTAGTAAACAGTGCAGCATTTTTTACTCTCTTCTTATGCTTTTACTCTTTCTTTTTATGCTTTTTCTGTTTTACTTGCTGTACTTGTTTAGATAGTGGAATCTTGGCATGACTTTGTCTCTTCAATTTAAGGAGTGGAACATAATTTTATAATGATGTTGCCTTCCTTGAACACTGCAAGACGATCAGATCCAAGTGAAATCAGATCTAGTTTGTCTGGTACTGTAGTCTGCCCTGTTTTCTCTGTTGAAGTGTATCTTGCTTGTTTAAGCATCAAATAAAGTGATGTTGGGGAATGTAGAAGTGCCAGCAGTGGTGTGAGTTGGGCTGTCTGGTCTTTGGGCTGAGATGAGTGAGGAATCTGGAGACAGTGGAAGGACTGTGGGTGTGGGGTTTTTGTTAATGTGGCCCACACTCAGTGCAGTGTCTGGTGCAGAGGTAGACCAGGAGCTTTAATAACACTGTTGCCTCTACCTTGATAATGTAGTGTGCTGGTAAAAATTCTTAATAGTTTGTAAATGTTTAAAAAAAACCCCAAACAAACCAGGCTTCGTTCTTATAAGACAGTTTGGGGTAGTTTGGGTTTTGTTATGCTTTTACCATGCCCACACTGCTAAGCATGGTTGTGTCATTTTTAAAAAGTGTTTCCCCTTTTGAGGGGGATTTGGGCTTCATTAGCAAATTAAATGAGCTAAGATGCAAACTTGGCAATTTTCTATTTGAAAAATGATTCAGAGTAAGCTTGTTATCGTGGTGGCTCTGTGAGACATCCAGTGGGTGACACTTAAACCTAAGCCAGAGAAATGTTTCTGCCAAGACTCAGGAGACGTTTTTTCCCCATGAATTAACCTGAGATTTTTCACGTAAAGCAATGACTATAAAAGCTGCAACGTGAGCAGCAGAACGAGTATGGGTGGCAGAAGGATTATGTGATTGCATTAATACTGTAATTGACTAAAGTATTACTGCTATATAGCTGAGGTAGCTATAGATGATAATACCATTAGTTGTCCAGAAAAGTGCAGGTGCATGTTTTCCAAATTGCTCATGCAGCTACTGTAGAGAATAACTCCACATCTTGTCAGGATTTACACCATGTGTACGTCAGAGGTACTGGCCAAAGATACTTGTTTTGCCTCTGGTTTTCTCCATAGGCAATAACAGCTCTTTGCAGCAGTTTCCCACTACTTAGTGTTATTAATGTCCAGTGGTTCAGTTCTGTGTTTAAAGCAAATTGGTCCATTTAGGCATAATTGAACCATAAAACACTCTTAGCATTATGCATTTAAATAACATGCTGCTTATACAAACTCCTACATTGATTAAGTTGTTCTCAAACTGTAAGAATCATCATACTGCCACTCTTGTGGCGTGGAGAATACAAATCTTCACAGATGAGTCTTCCAGTTCTGTTATTTTTTGACTTTAAATAGCAGCCTCGCTGGCAAACTTGCCATAAGCAGTGGCCAGCAAGGTTTGTTTGAGAGTATTAAACTGTGTGGCCATGCAGATAACCTTTCTGAGTAATGGGAGGAGTTGTGTGTGCTGTCATTTTGGTGTGGGATTTTTGCTATGGGTTTTGTTTCTCTGAGTACTGGCCCTAGTAATTGAAACAGTGGCTCTGTGCAGACTGAAGCATTAAGAGGAGTTAAATCCAAGATCTAAGTGGGATGCTTGTCCACCTTTGGTTGTCCTGCATATTTGACAAAGCTTTAATGCTAAGACAAAGTTAATTATCTGTTAATATTTATATTTTCAGAAACAGTGAAATTGGAGAAAGGACGTAGGTGTTTAACACAGCTATTTTTGCTGGGTTTAACAGTTTATTATTGAGCACTCATATTTGTCATGGTGGAGGACAGAAAGAAGGGGAATTAATTTTTTTTCTGGACAGAAGCATTGTCTTGGAGAAGATGGGTGTACAGGAGGCATTGTGCTTCAGGAGACTCAACCAAAGAGAAAACTCACTCCCTGCTGGATCCAAATAAACCCTGGAGAAAGCCTTAGTCCTGAGCAGGAATAAGAAAAAGTGTAAACTCTTAAATTCCTTCGTTGCGGAAGTTCAAAACCAAATTTGTTTTCACCAGCAGATTTTCAAGCTTCGGGGGGAAAAAAATGTTCATTGCAATGTTGTTTTCTGCTCTCTCTAGATAAGCAAATGAGCTTCTGGCTTATGAATAGAAAGGGAGTTGGGAAGTGCTTTGCTTGGCTCTGTGCCATCTGGGGAGCCTGAGCTGTTGCCCACAGGTGCTGGACGTGAGGACTGCATCCCTGACGATGAGGTTGTTTCTCATTAAGATTTATCAGGAGCTGAGCCAGATGATGCAGAATAGGGAATGTTCAGTCCTTTCCTGATGCACCTTCACATCTCACTGCCTGTCACGTACTGTGGTTGCTGGGCTAAATTAGCAATTCAAGCTAATGAGGTGAAAGACATAAAGTGCCCACTGAAAATTGGTGATGGAGGAAGAAAGCTGCTACATATTTATAATCATGTCTGAGATTTAATGCAAAAGAGATCCAAAAGGAGGTGACCTGGTCTTAATGCAGCTTCCATTACTGTGAGGAATTCCTCCCTTTTTTTTCTGGAAAGGTTCTCAGCTGTAGATGCTACAGGATGAGTGTTGGTACTCTTCTCCTTAGATGTCTTTCACACTTTACTCATTAAGAGACTTACGATACCTAGTGTTAATTTTTATGGTCATTTAAGAGTTTCTTATTTATAGCAGAACCTGTCAGGAGTGTTTTGCTTTGATTTAGTTTGAGATAGGCCATAATTATGGGGAGACTTATCCTCATAAAGAGATAAGAAGTATTATGTGTTCTGCTTTTAATAGGAGGAAATTTCAGCTTCTCTTGCCATGGGATGAACTTATTAATGATGAAGCACTTTTTGCCCTGGTTGAATAATTTGACATCTCTCTGCTCTGCTGCTTAAAATGACTCGGTCCTGTTCATACTGTACAAATTATGCTGTCCAGCTGCTAAAGTTCATCTGTGATCTTTAAAGAATAGCCCAAAGCAAATAAAACTGCAGTTCCACTTGAAATTTAATATTAATGAAGTGTTGTTTATACATGACCATTAGGCACTTCTTTGTGCATCCTAAATATGTATTTTCAGTCTTAAAGTTACATAATTGAATCTAAAGCAGATAGCAGCTTACTGAGACTACTGGGGACTAAGGCTGTTATGTGAGAAGTCAGTGGGAGATCTGTTTATTTAGATCACTAAAATGAAAGATGACATTGGATATGAGAATTTAAGGCAGAAAATAATAAATTAAAGGCGAGGAGGGAAGGTGAACAGTGTAGAGGGTGGTGGTTTGAGTGCTGAAAAACTGAGGCTTAGTCAAGAGCAAGTGCATAGGCACTGGCTACCCATAAACTTCTGCCTGGAAATGAGAGGGTTTATAACTCCAGAACAGGAGGCCTGTCAGCAGCAAGGACAAAGCAAACCAATTGATTCACAATAGATCTTGATCCCCCTGTGAAGGGAACTAAAAAGCTTGTATACAGTAACAGAAGACAGTGATGCTCGTCCCAGGGGATCCTTTCTGGCAGTGCCTCTGAATAAAGGCAGTGATAGCTCTGCCTCCTTCAGAGTTAACGGGAGTGCTCTCCCCTCTTCTCTGCAGAGCTGCTTTGAGCTCCTGCTCACAGGGGTGCAGCTTCCTGAGCACAAGTCAACTTCCATTTTTTTTGTTTTGTTGCTGCTGACACCTCATTCTCATCAACACAAGTATTCTCCAGAGCTGAGGCCAGTTGTGTTCTAAAGATTGCAGCCCCTGAAATCTTGATAAATACATATACCAAGGATCATGTTTTAGTTTGATATCACTACTGTAGTAATTGATCACTTCATTGTTATTGATTTGTTACCTTCTCTGTCAATTAATTTGTAGCATGATCTGACTGTTCCCAGCCATAACTCCAGCTCCAATTTTTGTGATATAGGGAGGAAATCTAATCGTTGTGGCTTCAAGAATAGGTGTTTAAGTATTAACTGTATAAACTGGCTTGAATAAAGAGCACATAAAATGTGTTCCTGAGGTTATCTTGCTCTCTCTCCCTCATGACAGGCTTTGGCTTTGTAACTCTAAAATATTCACCCTAGGTAGACCTTAGCAATCCCTTTCAAGAGGAAAGAATAATAAAACAAAGATTCTTCTGATGTCAAGTTTGAGTAGAGAAGAATAATTTTAGAGAAAAGCAGAAATTTTAATTTCATTGCTCAGCAAGACTGTCCAGATAGATAGAAGGACTTTGTAAATCCCACATTCTTTTTGAAGATGTCCTTTGAAGCTCATGAGCTTCTGAAAATTTTCAATTGTGAGAGCTAATTTGACCAAATCAACAAAATGAATCCTTTGATTTCTGGGGCTAGATGATAGCAAATGATCTGGTTTCATGGATATTCTTTACTGCTGGGAATGAAAAGTAAATTTCTTGCTGGTTTGATTGACTGGGCTGTTTCTTCTTTATCATTCTGATTTCTCTGAAGCATCATGTGAGAATACAAATGGCTTGGAGGCTCTCCACATCTTCATTGTCATCTTTTGCTTGATGTGAGATGGTCTGTATGCTGCAGTCAGCCCCTAAAACTGACCTATTCCATCCTCCCAGCTCTTCAGACAGGTGATTTTTTGGAAAGGAGCAGATGGTTGTTCAATTTTTTCCTTAAAACTTACCCTTGCTGTAGCCTGACGGAGGAGAGGATCCAGTGCTGGCTTCTTGCAGAGCCCTGCCTGTACCTGTCAGTTGTCTTTTGTCTTGTCTGGGCTGTTTGTGCTTTGGGTAAGGGCTGTTCCAGCTTGCAGAGTACCACGTGCAGTTGGACGTTGCTTTCCAGTGCTAAAGGGTAACACAGAAATCGAAATCTGCAGGGATATTTGTTGGGCACAACTGTGACAGCATTCTCTGCCTTTGGACCCACTAGTTCCACGCCTTTTTCTGTTCTCGCACACAATAGCACGGATGCTCTTATACTTTCTGAACATGACTTCATAACCAGGCACCACTTGTGAGCTTTCCATGGAGGGCTTCTGCTCTTCACAGGATGGCAGGCTGAGCTCTGAGCAGCCCTCCCAGAGCCCGTGGCTCTGCACAGCTACTCCGAACCTGCAGTTCTGCAGTCAGCTGGACCAGCCCCAGCAGAGCTGTGGTGTTCCATTTGTGTAATTAATATAGCTCCTAAAAGATGACTGCGTATCTAAGTGATAGACCTTTAATGGCTCCAGGGAGCTCTCGTGGCTCATCCTTATAAGCAACTCTTTAGATTCCAAAATAGATGCACAGTCAAGCCTTTCTTGTCACCACAGGGTGACCTTCTCATAAAAGGCTCTTCTCTACCACAGTTGTGATCTCACTTTCTCTCAGATGTTCATATTTTAGCCTAACCCTATAAAATTAGGAAGTTAAATGCTTTTTGGCACAGACACGTTCGGTGCGGTGTCATCTTCCAGCAGCATCTGCTTCTGCAAATAGCAGTGATCGATTTTTATCTTCAGTTGCCTGTTATCAAAATTTTAAAGATACAGCGGTGTGACTCTTGTGTTGAATTAATAGCAGGTCATCTTTGGAAAGATGACACTGCTGTTGAGCGCTAAGATTGACAAAAAGCAGTTCAGTCGTGCTGGGATGATAATTGATTTGGTCTAATGTCTCTCTGTCTCTGGTGGCGTTTCTGTCGGTCCTGCTGCATCCGCACCCCTACAGAGACCATAGCAGCAACTAAAATTTCAGATATCTTAGATCTGCATCTCAGCTACTTCTCTTTTTATATTATCTCTTTTTTCCCCCATTTTTTGTCAGTTAGCAATCTCTGTTTGAGCTCAGTTAAAAAACAAAGCAACACTAAATAAAGATGGAGTGTCATATGTTGATGTGTAGAAGTGTATTGAAATTGGTGACGAAATGTACTGAAATTGATGACTAAAGGTACTGAAATTGGTGACTAAATGTACTTAAATTGGTGACTAAGTGTACTGAAATTAGTGACTAAACATTGCTTGTGTTTGCAAGGCCTAAGGTGACTGCAGGGTTGAAGGTGTCTGATGGTGAGTGTGAAGAGCCTGTGCCACAGCAGCACTTGGGTGGGCAGGGACCTCTGGAGGTCATCAGTCTGATTCCCTGTGTGGAATTATCCCTGGAATGGCACAAGTGTCAAGTCTAGTTGCTCGAGGCACAGTCACTCCAGCCCTGCTCTGGTTGTTGCACAACCATCCCTGTTGTGAAACTTTCTTCCTTGTGTTCAGCTGAGTCGCCCCTGCTGCAGTTCACACCATTCCTCTCATCCTCTCGCTGGGCAGAGTGAGGAGGGCACACAGAAAATTCATTGCCCTGCGCTTCAGGAGAGCAGATTTTGGCCTCTTCAGGAGTAAGCTTGGTAGACTATGATGGGATAAAGTCGTGGAGGGGGAAAACTTGGTCCAAGAAAGGTGGTTCGTATCCAAGGATAGCTCCCTCCAAGCTCAGGAGCCATGCTTCCCAACAAAGAGGAAGTCGGGCAAAAATGCTGTGAGGATGAAAATGCCATGGATGAACAAGGGGCTCCTGCTCAAAATCAAACATGAAAAGGAAGCCTGCAGAGGATGGAAGCAAGGAGAGGTAGCCTGGGAGAAATACAGAGAGATTGTTTGAGCAGCCAGGGATCAGACTAGGAAAGCTAAAATCCTGATAGAGTTAAATTTGGCCAGGGACGTCAAGGGCAGCAAGAAAAGCTTCTGTAGGTATGTAATTTTCCCTGTTCTGCCTTTTATCACTGACACTACTGAGCTGTGTGGTGCAGTTGCCATGCTGGAGGGAAGGAATGCCATCCAGAGGGGCCTGGGCAGACTGGAGAGGTGGGACTGTGCAAATCTCTTTTGCCAAATGCAGATATTGCAGTTCTTGGTAAAACACAAGGTGTGAGGAAATGAATGTGATTATTTTAACTCACACTCTGATTTAAGCTCTGTTTTGAGTGAACAGTCTTTTAAAAAGTGAATAGAAAAGAACTGAATAAGCCAATGTCACTGGAGTGAAACATTTGCTTTCAAAGTCTCCTGTGCTGCAAACAATAATCTTCAAAGCAGAATACAAGCATGATTTAGATTTTCTTTTTCTTCCCCCCACTACAAAGTCTGAATTACCAAGACCCAGCCTGGCTGTCAGCTGTGTATAGATCAGCCTGGGTAGATATGAATTCCTCTATTTCTACAAAATTAGTTGGTGTTAAACATTGCCATGATTGCCCATAATAACTTACCTCCTGCTTCAAGCAGGCTGAGCTGCAGCAGGGTACAAGGGGTGTGTTTACTTCATTCTAAATAAATGTTTTATCACTCAGCAGTAATTGGATTGCGATTGTATTTCAGTAATTATTCCCAACAGCAGATCTGTTCTCCACTTCGCAGGCGCGTTGCCCGCCTGACCTTCACGCTGCTGGTCTGGAGGTGTCTTTCTTGATCTAATTCTGCATGATGAGTTTTTTGGTTTTGTTTCTTAAAAAGGGGGAACTACTGCCAGGGGTATAATAATTTGTCTTTGCTCCAGTTGTCATGGTGCAAAAGTATCAGCACTTCGGTTCGTGCCTGAGCTTTCAGCTGGCCCTGGAGAGCAGAACGATGCAGGGCTTTTTCAAAATGCATCATGACATTTAGGGCTGTGCAGAACCACACTTCTCTCAGTATCACAACCCAAATATCCTGCCAAGATTTCTCATACTTTGCAGAAATTTGTTCTGTATTTCACGTGTCTATAGACAAATAATTTCCTAAAGTATCTTGTAGCTGACGGAGGAATTCATCCACTTGTCTGAGGATCAGAGTGTGCCAGGGAAGTTCTGGATCACTAGGTGGCAATTTTATGTGCAAGAATAATATTCTGTGATTAAATCTTAATGAGTTTCCAGAGCAGCTAATATTTTTTCAAGAGGAAAGCACTGCTGAATGTCCTCAGAGAGGACTGTTTTGTGACAGCCTGCCTTCTGTACAGATTCTTGTGGGAGAGTCTCTGCAGTACACAGACCCTGCCAGCCCATCACAGGACATCCCCTGTGTGCTTGTTTGAAGCACTAAACTTTTGGTTGGTTGCCTGCCTGACAGAATATATTTATTTCAAACGTATGGCATTCAACAGTGAACTTATTTCTGCAGTCCCGACTTAGGCTGTTCTGATGCCATATTCTGTTAACTTTAGTCCTGATCCTGCCTTCTGAAAATTATGGTTTCTGCATCACCTAAAACATATGTTTCAAGTATGAGTAACCTATTTTAATGTCTAGAGAACCTTGTGTTACAGAACAAAACCATTTAGTAGGTTACAGTGCCTGCTTCCATGATGCTCATAGGTTTTGGTGAAGCATTTTGTCACCAAGAGCAGTGCAGTGGCACGAAGCTGTGAGCTGCCTTTAGCTGTGTCTGCAGCTGTCAGGGTCCTGTGTTGCAGCCCTGTTAAAGCATGTTTGCTGTGCACGCCTGCCCCTTGGCTTGGATTGAGACTCTTCACCAGGTATTAGCTGTGCTGGAACTCTCAGGACAGGACAGTTCAAGTGTGAAGAGCCTGGGCAGCACCTGATGCTGGACTGCTTGCACGACTGAAGAAATCTTCCCTTGGAGATACTGGAAGCCCTTTGACCTTGACTTGCTGTGAAGTTAAATTTCATGTTTTCTTCCTGTGTTGGCTTTTTTTGCCGTCTCTGCTAGGAATCAGTATTTCCCTCCTCACATTTCATCACTTCCTTCCCTATTGTGCTGTCATCACCCTGCAAGTGAAGCCACCTCCCATTTCTTATTACCCCAGGTTTCTTAAATGCGGTCTGGAATTGAGTGGTTGATCTATGTATGTGGCTTGAGTAATCCACAAAGCAAGTGGGTTCAGCAGAATGAATTTACAAAAAGGAAACTAGGGCAGTAAACTTGAAAACTTACTGTCTATAAAAAGAAAGAAAAAAGTTTTCCAAGCTAAATAAACCTTTCTACACAAGCAATATAGAAAACTTGACCACTTCTACCCAAGGCAAGCTATGTGGTATTTATAAGGTGTTTGTGGTCTTTCAAAGCCTCATTTTTGTCCTGTTCTGTTCACAAATATAAAGGTGAGTTTCTCCTTGTAAAACAGCACTGTTTAGTTTTTGAACCTTGCTTATTTTGCAGTGCATGGAAGGCGGCTGGGGTGAAAAAGCCCAGCCTGTCTCGCCAGCAGCTGTTCAGCTCTGGCATTCAGTGCATGGGGCTGCTCACCTGCAGTGTGCTGTCAGGGATGGATTGCAGGGCTAGAGGCCAAGGCCTCCAGCATTGTAATCACTTGTGTGGTGGGCTTTCAGCTTCCCTTCTCCAGTTTTCTCACTGTGCAGTCAGTTTTATGATGGAAAAGCTGCTGAAAAATAGTAGTTTAGCAAGTACTTTAGCAGTACTGTGTGATTTAGTGTGTGCTAAAAAAATAAAATCACTTTGAGGCATGATGTGGGCCTGTATAACCGAAACTGTATCTTTCAAAACAACTATTTTAAAATTATTTTTAATATTTCCAGGGAGGGATGAAACAATGCAGCCAGCCAGACCGTCATTCCTTGAATACTTTGAGCAGAAGGAGAAGGAAAATCAAATCAATAGCTTTGGGAAGAATGTGTCTGGCCAGACAAAAAATTCATCTGATTGGAAAGTACCACAGGATGGAGACTACGAATTTGTAAGTCTATGCTTTGAAATTCAATCAATGTGACAATCTTTAAGAATTTTAGGCAGCTGCTATAAGATTATTTCTTATTTTGACAGACTAATGGAAACTTGAGGAGCTTCTAATTGCTAATGCATTTGGATGGGGCATTTTGAAAAACTCTTTTTCTTTCTGTATTTCTCAGTAATCATAACCAGTCATTATCTGTAAACTTTCCTCGTTTAAAAGCAAACAAATGAACAGAAAAGCCTGAGGATGGGAAGGTATAAGCTGTCTTGCTTTACTTCCCCATTATGCATTTAAAATTTAAAAAACATAATTCCAGATGGCAGTTGGAAATGCAAATCCTCAGTGTGTAGTGTTTGACAAAGAACAGTGTTAGAACCATTGAATCTCCTTGGTTTTTTTCAAGCTCTAGCTCTGGGTTTTGTTCTATTATATAAACATCAAGCTTGTCTCCATCTCTCTTTTCAAATCCTTATTTTCAGTCTTCCTAATGAAGGCTCACACGCTCAGAATTTTCAGGAACTTCTCGGAAGTTCAAAGAAAGAGCCGTTATTCATAAATTTTATTTAATTTTCTGGTTTTTTTGTGAGGATGTAAAATTTCGTGCTTGAGCTCCAAAAGCCAGGAGATGCTGAAGACTGTTCCCTCCTCGTTTTCATTCGGTGATTCTCCACTTGTTGCCCTGTGTGCCCTTTCACTGCCTGTTGGTGCTGCCCGTGGCTCAGGCTGTCTCGCTGGCAGCAGCTGCTGAGATTCCCCCCACCTTCACAAAGCGTGGAAAGCAAAATCCCTCCCTTAGTCACGACTCGAGGAGATGCCTCACTTCAAGGCTGGAATAATAGCTGGAGCCTTTCGTTCTCTTTGTGTGGATTGTATGGATTTACTGCTGTTATTTTGTTGTCTTTGCTGCTGCTTTTCTTATTTTCCTGTTCAGGCTGCAAAGAATGGCTGAGGGGACCTCCCGCACTCTCGCCCTTGTAGCCCTTTGCACTGCGTTGTCTTTGGCCTCAAGGCATGAAGTCCCTGCATAAACAACTTTTGTGCAAAAATAAGCCACGGGCTGTCTGTGTGTCGCAGGGTCTGGGCCAAACAGATTCCAGTCGAGCTGGGTACTTCATTTGCCTCATTCACCTTACGCTGCGCCTTAATTTAAGGATAAACAATTGTTTTCCAGTGCGTGGTATTTCCCGGGAAAGATGGGCCGGTTCGGAGTATCTTACAAGTCTTTCGCACTCTGCAGAGGATGGCCCGAGGGGAAATTTGCTGTAATGATTTTACCCTCTCATTAGGTGGGTAACAAGCCTAGCAGTGTGTTAGCTCTGAGTGGGATGTGCTCCCTCGGGCACGCTGGGAGCTGTAGGTGCAGGGCACCCCCAGCCAGCACAGCCAGCACGAGCAAAGGCCGCTGCCTTTCCAGCACACAGGACCTACAAATACTTTTAGAACGTGGAAGGCAACTCTTTTGACACACGTGACCCTGTTTACTGATTTCCATTAGTACTGCAGAATTGCCATGTGCTCAGATCTCCAGTGTGTTGGAAGCAGTAAAAGCCAGCAAAAGATCGGCCTTTGGGTCACCTTTGTGAAGTAATTTGTAGAAATTTCACTTCCCAGCTGTATGTATGTCTCTAGTTTCAATTGTGTGTGAATCTACCAGCCTGCCTTGCATGTAAATTCTGGAACAGAGCTACTTTATTTTCCTTAAGATAAGAAAATTGCTTGAAAGCAGCCTTAATAAATAATGTGGGTGTTTGTATAGCCCTTATCTGAGGGTTAGCAGCAGCAAGCTCACGTTGTATAATGTATTCAAAGACTTAAAATTGTATATTTTTCCCATTTGGCAAAAAATTGATCGATTTGATGGCTAGCTATGGGTAAAAGTCATGTTTATTAATGATTTATTAATTGAAAGCATCAATGCAATAAGCATTGTGGAACAAGAAAAATGTGCATTCATCAGTTGTATCCAGTACATCTGTCCTAGACCTGCCTGCAGCTATAACTTCTGCATTGTCAAAGTAGGCAGGATTGAGCAGCCTTTTTCTAGAGAGTTTGCAGCATTCCAAGTAGAGATGAGATGAGTGAGATGCTGGGTAAATATTAGTTCCTCTGGGCCTTAAGAAATGATTGAAATATTATTGCCTTCTGCGACTGCAGACTTGATAAATATGCCTTCTCTTCTCTTCTGTATTCCTCTCCCTCCTGTGGGACTAGCACCTGGAGTCTCCTGTCTTCCAAAAAAAAAAAAAAAAGGGCAATATTAAATTACAAAAGATTTTTGCTCTTTTTTTTCCCTGTGGCGAAACCATTTGACCTTTTCTTGACTAACATTGTTCTTCTGAAGCAGGCAAATAAGACACTATTTATATCACAATGGCAATGTCACATTAGATGAGGGTTAGATCGAGTCAACCTCATCCACTGCAGAGCTGAAAACCCAGAGATCCTGTTCTGAAAGGTGATGAACTCCATTCCTCCCAAATGTGATGCTCTGGCTGTGTCCTGGTTGTGGTCGGAGATGGCATTAATCCAGAGTATTTCCAGCAGAGTATTTCCAGCCTTGGATTTCTGAGGTAGAAGTTGTTATTAACTGATTAGTCAATGCCTGATTCTGTTAATGTTTATCCCCACTCACGTTTGAACAAAGATCTTTAAAGATTTAAGCCCTGATTGACTGTGAACAATGTTTTCAACAACATCGTGATTTATTTAACATGGGGAGAAAAATACTAATTATGGGCAAAATTTCTTGCTTTTAGGAAGAATATAACGAGCTCTACCAGGAGACTGCTGCAGGGGTAGGCTGATAATGGGCAGGCTGCATTGTATGGTGAATTCCTAATTGCCATAATCATATCTCAAAATTTGTATAGTTTAATTTTGCCAGTGAACATTAGTCACATGCTGTTGCACAGACTTAATATGTTAGAAGATTTGTTTAGACAGTTTCCTACATTTTTTCACTTTAATCTTTCAGTAGTACTGTAACATATAGAAAAATTAGTTGTGTAGTGTTTCCTGCCCTTAGATACAACAAACCCTTTACTTATTCCTATTTTAAAAGCCTTTTAACTGCTCTGAACAGGTCAGTATTCTAATACCACTTGTGGCTAAAGTACAATCATTTGTTTTTATTCTGGCCCTGCTTGAAAGGCCCTCAGTGTTGCCAAACCTACTGTAGCACATACTTGTGGATCAGCCAGTCATGAATGTTGTGTATTACATCACTAATCCTTTTTTTGAAAGCCTGTTTTGTTAGCAAATTAGCAGGTACCAGCCACTCCCGGCTTATGGGAGCTGTGACAACACTGAGACCTTTTCCATTTTTCCCATAAGTGTGGTTTCACTGGCAAAAATCAGTGGCAGTGGAGCCCCAGTCTCAAACTTTGCCATCACGATGCAGCTGCTGGGTTTTTTTAATACCTGTAGGATTGGGCTTAGTTTTTGGTGTAATTCTAAGTCATCATTTTTTCTATCAGTGAATCTTCGCTATGCTGTAGGCTTGTTTTGGATGTGAAGTCAGATAGAACATGAATTTTTAACAGAGATGAGGGCAAGAGTACTGCAGGACATGACTTTACACGTGGAATTGGAGCTGTTTGCTCTGAGGCTTTTTTTCTTTCGCTTCCAGCACCTGTGTATCTGCCAACCCCTCCTTGCCTGTGTAAGGCAGCCTGTCGAGAGCTGAATTGCTACAGACACTTCTACATGGTCTGTAGCTGCTCTTTGTGCTTCCCTGGAATAGCAGCAGGAGGTAGCTGGGCTGTTGGAGGCAGGCAGTGCCTTTTCCCTGCAGGACCTCATCGTTTTCTGCACTGGCAACCTCAGTCCTGCTGCCTCAGCGCTGGGAAGGAAGGTAACAATCAGAAACAAGGCTTATCTCTCTTCCCTAAGAAGTATGCTGCGTCTTTTGGGAAGACCTTGGTTTGCTTGTATCTGCAAGGTCTTGGTGAGTCAGGCCTTTTCCATTCCTGCAGTTGTTAACAGCCGTAATTTGTGTCCGTCCTTCTCGCTCCTTGGCTTAATGAAGAGGATCTGCATTCACAGGTTCTCTCATTGCAGCACGGGCACTTTGGAGCAGAGCTTTTGTCCTTACAAAAGTAAAACTGAAATATGCCCTTGAGAACGTCAGGGTTTGCAGAAGTGGAAGGAGTAGTCATGGCCAATTTCTCAGATTTCCCTGGAAGGTGGCTGTTGCCGTGGCCTTTGGTCGCAGTGCCACCACCCTGCAGTCTCCTGGGAGTCAACCTGTGTTTCAGCTCTGTGTTTCCCTGCTGTGATTGCCACTCTCTGCATTAGCTCATCCTTTTATCTCCCTCTGAGCAGTGTCTTGCTGGCTGCTGATGGGAATTCCTTTGGACAGGAAGGATTGCTGTGATTTCCCTGGATTCCACAACAGACTTCATCACTTTTCAGTGCACAGTGTCATCTGTTTCTCTACTGCTGGGGAAGCCTGTCCTGCAAGGAATAGAGCTGTGGCTTCTGAAATTGTTCCAGGGCTAAACAGAGAAGGCTAAGCAGGAGGTGTTAATTGTCTTTAATTGGGAGGAAGAATGCAAGTGCCAATCAGCTGCCACTTTTGTCAGGGCTGCACAGTCAGAGCCCCCACGTGCCAGCACCAGTTCTGGCCTCCACAATCTGCCTGTCAGGGATGGGCAGAGAAGGAGCTTTGCTGAGTTGCAGGAGTTGTGGGATCAAACCCAGCTCTTCCCTCAGCTACAGATCTCTTTCCAGTTGTCTGGCCTTTTGCTTCCAAAGTGCTCAGGGCACAATTTACTGTGCATACCTGACTTCTTTATGGAATGTGCTCCTTAAAATTGACTAGTTTTGAAATGAGGCATCTTCGTTTCCAAAGTGTCTGTAGACCACTTACTGTGGTCTCTGGTTTTGTTTGCTTACACTGAGGCCTGCCCAGGGCTCCTTGGAGCTGGAAGCTGTAGGAGCTGGATGCTGGCTCACCAAGCCAGTGGGACAAAGGAGTGGACAATGGAAATGTATTTCACACTTGCAGTTGCAGTTTGTTCAGGTAAGAGACAAAGCAATAGTCTGGCAAGTAGTTGAAGCAAAACATCAAAAGAACACTTAAATTTTAATTAAGTCCAGTTTCTAAAAGTATATTTGCATCTTTTGGAGATATTTAATTATCTGCACTCCAAGAGTTGGTATTGCAACTGCAGTCTCCTTTTAATAGCTGGATAACTGTATGTCCATTTATATTCACTTGATAGGAAACCATGATATTCTTTGTGTGTGTCTGTAAGCAGCTTCTAGCCAGAGCTTTTATCAGCTACTGCTTAGATTTTTCTTTTCTACAAGTATAATGTATGTAAAAGCAAACCTTCCTCTTCCCTGAGTTAAGGTATGATTTGTTTTCTTGAAGTAGTAAAGAAAAATATAATTTTCGGTTTACTGAAGACAGTGTTTATGCTGTTCTCACTTGGGATCCTGTTATTATTCACATCCTCATTTCTCTGCTTTTACTTAGCAGTTTGAAACATTACATTGAAAACAGATTTTTAAAATAGATAAATAAGTAGTGGACCCACTTCTGGTATCTTTACCAGCAGAGAAGGAAAGTATGTTAGTCTAATTGTGTCTTCATCTTGTTCAGCTGAACAACAGGCTGTTTGTTTGAGGTGAAAATGTGAATGTGAATCTTTTTCCTTCCAGTTAGACAAATTAGGGGTTGGTGTGACAGCAAGACATTGAAGTTGCTGAAGAGTGTATAGAAAGCCAAATTCTTTCAGGGCAAGGCTGTCAAAGCATTAGGATCATGCTGGATATTTTATTCTGGGGGTAGACCCCAGCCTGGCGGTGCCTGTAGATCAGAGATGGTTGTGCCTGCGAGGTGTGGTGCAGGCAGGAAGGATCCAGCCACGATGGATGGCAGTGGGCTGGAGAGCAGAGCAGGGGAGTGCAGTGACGACGGGCCGTGGAGCACCGTGTGCTGCCCAGCCCCGCACCAGCCAGCTGCAGGGGCAGCTGGAATCTCGGGAGCAGGGAATTATGATGGCTCTCGCTGCTCCCCCCCTCCACAGCTGCAGGTAAAATGGTCATCCCTCAGCACAGCACATCCCCTCTCCCAGCTCAGGCTGTGGTGAGGAATGGCTGCATACTGGAACCATCTGTTTCTTTCATTGGAAGTGATTTATAGGGAGGAACTGCTGGAGGGCAGGTGATTTATTGCTTATCGATAATAGTAAACACATGCTGCCTTACAATGACCAGAGCCTCTAATTCATTGTATTCTGTCTGTGAAGGTGTCATTTGTCTTGTGAACAGCTCCTTGTCTGCCTGTACTTGGAATATTCAATGTCTTTGGTTTCTCTGAACATCCATTTGGATAGCATTTGTTAGCAATCTAATATTGATGCTTTATAGCTTTACTACCTTTTGTCCTTTTAAAAGTTCAATCGATTAAAAACTTGAGAGTATTTTCTGTGCACTTGCCAGCTTTGAAAGCGATGGCAGACTGAGTAGTTGGCTCTTGTTTTGTTGGAACTGGTCTTTGGGTCTTTGCTAGCAGTAGGAGGAAGGCATGCTGAGGATACAGGGTTGTGGCAGATGCTAGGAGTACTTGCATTACATGGGTAAGCTGCTGCTGTGTGACTTTTTATAGTTTATCATTTTATAGTGTTTCCTGACTCTGGTGTGATCCTCTTAGGTTTATCTTCTTCTGCCTTTCAAGCAGCTCGGTAAAGGTGTCAGATGCAGGCTTCTGCACTAATCTTTCTGTTCCTCCTTTCTGCCATCCAAATGACTCGAGGGAGTAATTTAAGCTGGTTACTGAGACACCAGAAAGTCTGTCTGCTTGGACAGGAGCAAAAAAAGCTTTATTAGAGTGTGCACATTTTTAGGTCATTTAAATGGCATTATTGAAAATCAAATAATCTTGATACTTCTATTGAATTATTATGAAATTTGCAATACATTCTTTATTTTGTAAGAGAGCAAGTTTCTCTGACCCTTGTGTGATGAATGAAGATTGATTGTTACAAAAATTGATTTGAATATGTATAGTTTCGTGTAGAGGAAGAAAAAAGTTTGGTTAAAGTGGAGCTTTTTTCAATAACATTTTACCAAGACTAAACCATTTTGAGTGAATCTTCAGGGATTTCTCTGTCCAAATGTTTCTTTCCTTCATCTATCATGAACTCTCCTTTTTCCCAGTGGTGACTGGAATAAAAATTACTTCTCAGGCACTGATTTCTTCCAATAGTCTTACTTTGAACATAAAGTGAACTTATTTGCTAGGGCATTCATCAGTCTGAGAGATAAAGCCAGATCTGGGATGGCTGATGGATATCTCTGTCTAGGCCCTATGGAACTAGGGCAGGTTCCTAGTTGGGAAGCAGGCAAACTTGAGATACTTATTTCTGCTGTGCTGAATCCAAAATAAAGGTTTCTTTCTGTGGCTAATTTTTTTTTTTTATGGGAGGGAGGGAAACAGACACAAATAAAAGGAGTATTTTTCTGACAACAGAAGGCAGTCCAGGATAGACAACTATTAACTTTCAAACCTGAATTGTACCCCCATGATATCTCCTGCTTACTGAGGACAATCTTGAAGTGTACTACCTAGATGTAATTCCACTGTGAAGTATGATTTATAAAAAGAGACGGGTTTTTGTGATGTTTTATTCATTGGTTTTAAATGTCACCTGTCTTGATTCATAACACTGACATCCCTTGAATGGATTTCCTTTTTTTTTTCCCCTTCAGCCATCTGCCAAGAATTTTTAAAGCTCTGTTAATTGTTTGTGTCTCTTTTAAGCATTACCTTTACAGCATATTTAGTATGTTCTTCCCAGCAAATACTTTTAACTTGTGACATCTTTATTAAGGACAAATGGTTCATTTTGTCACCTTGTAGTCAAACGTACAGTCTTTTTAAAAATAAGCCTAGGAGCAGCTTGCTTCTCTCTTTTATTGTTTAAGTGGTCTTGAATTTTCTCTGACATTTGCATGAAGAAGGCACTCTGTACCTTACTGCCAACCTCATTGGATTCGTGGCTGTGTCAAACCACCAACGTGATTTGCAGCAAGTTCTGGCTATGTAGGTTTTATAAACCTTTCCAAATTTCCTTTATAACAACAACAACAACAAAAAAAAACAAGCCAAAAGATACCACATTTGGTTTTAAAATTTGTTAGCAATATTTAAAATTGAAAAAGGTAGTTCAGTGGCGTGACTCTTGTATCTGCTGGGGAAGAGAATAGATCCCTGCTCTCTTCCATTTGGTAACAGGGTCATTGCTCACCACCTGCTTTCACTTTAGTGCAAACTGACATTGATTGCAAAGCACTTACTGCCACAACTTGCTGTCAAATTTTCATTTTTGCTATATTTTTGTATATAGCAGGCCTTCTGTGACATGAGGCTTTTAGATGAAACTTGCAGTGAGTGGGAAGTAAAATGAGTTGCTGTAGTTTGTGTTGAATTGCTTAGGTCATAGCCCTTAATGGAGACTGAAATAATGTAACCTGAAATCGACTTCATATCAGAGTATTCAGACTTGTAAATTCTGCATCCTGGGCTGTCTTTGAGGCCCCTTTCCTACTGCAGATTTAATCAACTGAGACACTGACTGAAAGTTTTGTGGAAGAACTAAGTAACAGAACTTCATCCTGGGTCTGTGATTACTGGGTTTGTTCCACTGCTGCTGCACGTTTAAGGTCGGGCTGCAACATGCATTTCTGCTTTGAGAGAAAGAGAGGAGGAATTAGTAATTTAAGGTGGATGCTGGAAAAATAATCTCTGAGCACACTGAATTCTTTATAAAACTTGTTTGAGCCTTGTTATGCCTTGAGATCGGTTTTCAAGGCTGGATGTGTTCTTGGCACAGCCTCTCCTTAAAAGAAAGAACACTGCTGCTGAAACAAGATCTATTTGAAATGCTTCTAAAATCTTCTTCCAACTCATCTGTCAGTACAAATGTTTGTAGAGGGTAATGTAGCTTAAGACAAGCTTGTCCAGGTTTTTCTCATCTGCAGCAAAAATGGCTCCTTTGGAGCAAACGGAGACTTTTTGCATGGGGAGTCTCTTATAACAGCTCTGGATTGCCTCTTGGGGGATGAAGTCGGGACCATCTGGAAGAGCTGGGAGATAAAGTCTCCATCAGGCCTCTGTGAATACTTTCCAGTGGGCAGGGTCTCATCTGGACAAGTGCCTGAAGTGATGTACTGTGAGAGGAGCAAAGTTATCTCAGCTCTGACTGCTGGACCTGGTGCATTTGAGTTTGTGCAGCCTCCTCTTGTGTTACTTTGAACGCTGTGGAAACATGGAGGTGTTGCTTGTTGGTGCCTGTAACCACTGGGTGTCCTACATCAGATATTGGGGTGAAATCCTTCCCTGTGAGGGTGCTGAGGCCCTGGCACAGGGTGCCCAGGGAAGCTTTGGCTGTCCCATCCCTGGAAGTGTTCAAGGCCAGGTTGGATGGGGCTTGGAGCAACCTGGGATAGTGGAAGGTGTCCCTGCTCATGGCAGGGTGTGGCCCTGGGTGGGCTCTAAGGTCCCTTCTAGCCCAGACCATTCTGTGATTTGGAATCAAAGCTTTGACCTTCAGGAAGAAGGAGAAAGAACAGCTTAATACATGTGGACTGCTACAGTCTGAAAGGAATATTATTGAGAAATTATTTGATTTCTTCTTGGTTTGTGTCTTGCCGTCATGCAGGATCGTTATAAATGGGTACCCAAGTAATAGTGAACAACTGGGGAAACCTATCGTAGCAAATTGTGCGGGTTTGTGCAATACTGATTTTATGGAGATGGTTCTCTTGGGGACTGTCCCAAAAAATATTTGTCTCTGAAATATGAAACACATGCCCCTGGTTTTAAAGACAACTGCGTGGACGTGCAGCTGTTCATCTTTTCAGAATGCCCTGGAAATCTCTGTAATTCAATCTTTTCTCAGAAATCTTTTAATTCTCTCTCTTGTCTTCTTTGCCTTCAAATTGCAGCTGTTTCCTCCTTTCCCTCAGTGAAGGAGGGGAGGCAGAGCAACGTTGGACCAAGGTTTTGCAACAAGCCTCACTTTTGGGTAGACAAGGTAGGGAATTGATGGAGTCTTGGAAACAAACCCCTTTCAGCAGCTCTCCTGGAGTCAGAAATAAAATGGGAGACTAAGACTCAAATTAAAAACGTTTGTTGAATAAAGTTTAATACTCTGAAGTGTTAAGATAAATAGGCAGAAGTTATTTAAAGCTATAATGGCTACTTGCCATGGATGATGTAGTCTGAAGCCTTTGAAACTGAAACTGTGTGTTTTAAGCCTTCACTGTGCCTTGCAGATTTGAGTGTGTGAAGTCTTCAGATATGCTAATGGTGCTGGTACACCAGTGGCAAGCCTCTTACTCCACATCATTAATGAAGGCTGTATTCAAGTACTGACTTAGTGTTAATTAATCGGTTGCCACTTCAGTTACATTTGTTTTTCATACTGAGCAATGTTATATGAATGAATCACTCCTGGTTCAGGTATTCTTACTTCTTCAGTTGTTCTGCTTTTTTCAGGATAAGTGATCCTGAATAAAGAAATTAATTGTTAATCCTTCAGCAAGTAGAGCCTTCAGAAGCAAGGGAGAGAGAGGGGAAGGGCACATGGGATTGGAAGGATGCTCTGTTACAGGCACACATCCCATTCCTGGCAGAGCTTAGTTAAACCTTTCAGATTTGTAAAAAAAATTGTTTGGTTTAAAGGAATCAGCATTTTCTGACAGATTTCTCTTCTTAAAAAAAAAAGAGAGAGAAAACCCCATGTTGGTCAGCTGTGTGTACTTTACAATTGAGTGGTGCAGCCAGATCCTCAAAGCCCAATGACATGATTTATTTTAGCATATTCAGAGGTATTTTGGTGCTCGTACTTAAGAAAATTAAATCATAATCACTTAGAGAAGGAAAAAAAACCTCTGCCATTTTTATTTAATCAAACCTCTGGCAAGCAAGTGCTCCTTAAAAGCAAATGGTGCTCCTTTTTTGCACTTTTCTTTCCTTTTCTTTTTTTTGCTTCCTTGTCCAGACAGGCTGACCTTTTAGCTTAGTTTGTAATTCAGTTACTGAAAAAAAAATAACAGTGAGATAACTTGTCTTTGTGGTTACAGGATTAGTCAGCCACTTTCTAAATTCCTAAAGGATTTTAAAGTTTGGACTTGCTGAAGTTCAGTGCTGCAGAATAACACTGACACGATTTGTCATTCCCTTTGTTTGGATTGTGTACAGTACTTGGGATGGTTTTGAAAGTGAATGGGGCTATTCATACTCATAATTGACACTAAGGCTAAAAAGGGAAATTTAATCTTGGAGTTTAGAAGATTAAAATGAATTGCTCTTTTTAAAAAAAAGCTTTATTTTTTTAATGACTACTCAGCACTCTTATCAGTGAGTAGACCTTTGGATCGGTTTTCTTCCTTAATACAACTTCAGGACAATGCTGAGGGTGATAACAGCTTGCAGAGGTTCTGTGGTTGTGCTGGCTGTGACACCAAAACTTTCCTGAGCCTTGTAAGGATTACAGTAGGGATTATTGAAGTGCAGTTCTTGGCTAAGAGCAGCCCAGGGATGCCAGTGCTGTCAGTGCAGGCTGTGGTGTTCCCACAGTTCTGCAGTCCCCGTTCCGCGGGATTCTGCGTGGTTCTGTCTGGGTAACCAGGGAGAACTGGATGTTTGCTGTAATCCTCTGAAACTGGGAATTTTCTGATGCCTTGCCAACAGCAAAGCTGCTCGCTGGTTCCTAAGGGCTTTCGAGGAGTCGGGGAAGACTTCCAAACTGTGGGGAGGGTGAGAAGGCAGCGATGCCTCTGAGCTGGTGAAGGGGCAGCCGTGTGTCTGAAGGGTGTGTGTCACTTCCAGAGCTGCCACAGGAATGGGCCACTCAAAGTACACTTGAGGAAGGTCCTTGCTGAACCACAGGGTCAAACATTATGGGTGTAAATATAGCCTGAAATAAGAGATGGTGGAGTAGTGAAGCTGTGGCAGTTTGTGCTAGAGAAGAGCAGTGGCCTCAGCAGCCATTGGTGACACTCCAGCAGTGAAGAATGGAGGGGCAGCTTCCCAAGGGGCTGTGATTGTGTGGCAGCTTGGGAGAAGCCTTGCTAAGGTGTCAGGATGCCAGAGAGAGGTCTGGGCAGTTGTCCTTCCTGCTGATGCAGGACAGAGGGAGGTTTCCAGTTTGGACATGATCTAAAGGGAGAAGGATGGCACACACGGCTCTCGTTAATTCTGTAGTACAGATACCATGGTCTGGTGTCATGAACTTTTATTTTAATCAAATAAGCAGAGCTGCATGGAAAATCAACTGGAATCCTTACTGGCACTGTAGCAATAGGGTGCTTCACTTTCAGTAGCCCTAAAAGTCCACATCTATGCAGGTAAGATAGAAGCAGCCCAAACACATCACTTGGGAAGCCCGGGGTCTCTTCTGATACAACTCTCTATTAAGATACACTTTTCCAGTTCAGCTAGGGATCAAAAGCTGAGTGTGTGGTAGTGCCCACCTTTTCTTCCACAAAACGTGGTGCTGTGATTGCACTTCAATGTTTAGCTGGGCTTGCACTGGATTAAGTTGACTTGACCTCTAGATCATATGATGATCTCGCTGAAAGTTGTGTTATTTCTTTGTGGAAAGCTGTCTGCTTTCAGGTGAGGTGGCCTGAGAACAGAGTCTCAGATGTGCACTCATCACAGATCCTGTTCTCTTTCTGTGGGAAGTTTGGCTGCAGTGCTGTTTGGCTTGTGCTGGATGCTGCAGCCCATGGTGTGTTTTGCTAGTACATTGCCTAAATAATTAAGATGCGTTAAAAGCAGGAGCTTGTGCTGCTGAGACTTATTTTTCAAATCTTTTGAAAGATTAATATCTGTATTTTTAATCTTGCATGAAATCCCACAATGAGTGCATTTCATCCACTGCTTTCATAACGGTGAGAAACTTTACTGACATGCTGGTGCTAAAAGGGAGGAAAATCAAGATAATTAGTGTGTGTGTAGGCAGAAGGGCTTGTTCTGGTTTACTGCAGCCGCTCTGTAGCATGGCTGCTTGACAGATCTGTGAAGTTGTAGGGACCTGATGGATGAGGAAAAATGGTCAGAAAGTGCCAGTACGTTCTTGTGTCCTTTGCATTTGACAGCTTAAAGTGAATAAATAGTTAATGCCTGCTCATATATTACATCAAGGCTTTCTTGTGCTAGAAACGTAAATGAGAACAAGGCACTTAATTTTTAGAGCAGTGACTGAAAGTATGCCAAGAGGTATTGAGGCAGCATTTCAGGAAAAATGCTATGGGAAAAAATGGCATGCTATTCCAACACCAATTTATATCACGGTCATCAGGACCTAAAGTCTGGAGCACTGCTTAGCATGAGAAGCCACCTTCTACATTTAATTTTGGCCAGAGAAATGGAGTACTTTTTTTTTCTGGTTTAAAAAAAAGTGCATAGTACTTTGGAGTAATCTGTTCCCTCAGAGCATATTTGATATGAGCATTTAATTGATACCGTGCTTAACTAGTATTTCAAGTTACAGGAAGCTAATTCCAGGATAATCTCAGCTCTTACACTCATCAGAGCTCACGTTCATGAATCCTTGAGACCTGACACCTCTCCGTGGCTCGTGGTCCTCTGTAGCACCACAGTGTTCCCGTGTGCTGCAGGCTGAGTTCTGCCCCGAGGTGGTTGCTGCGGAGTCACAGCAAGTGGCATCCCATGGGAGATTGCCTCCCAAAAATAAAACTCTGTTTGAGGAGGTGACAGAAGAAAAGTTCAGAAGTTGAGGTGGATACACATCAAACCCATCTGCACAGCTCTGGAGAGGGAAGTGTGAGTGTGCCCTTGGTTTTATCAGCAGGGAAGCATCCTGATAGCCTTGGTGATAGCCAAGGTCAAGTGAAGCAGGAGTTTAATTATTCTCTTCTGTGAAGAGCCTCCCTTCCCAAAGGACATCTGAACGCTTAATTGACTGCTTGTAGGAATTGTTTTATACTTGTCTGTGATGTGCAGCCCCTTCTGCTGTCGAGTGTGATCGTCAGTAGCCTCCCGTGAGGGGCTCCCACACCACTCTAGTCCCAGTTGCTTGTTCTGGTTTTGTTTGTCCAGAGTAGATTGTTGCTACTGTATTACCGTGGTAATACTTTTCACTATCTCTAACAACAAATTCCTATTTAACATTTAATGTTTAGCATAGCTTGGATAACTTGTTTTGGCTAAAACCCCTTCTCAAGCCACGTTTAGAGTTTGCCTGTCTAAATACACACAAATAAATGATGAGTTGTGCTCCCTACTGATATGATTGATGAGTTTCTTGGGGGGCTTTGATCACTGGGCATGCAGTCAAGAACTGCTAGACTGCAGCATAAAACTAGGCAGAGAAGGAAGCTATAACAATAAAAGCTGTGCTAAATAGACAATTAATTTGTTTTTTCTTTGGTTCCCATCTAGCTCATATCTTTTCTACTAAGAATTTATTTCCCTGTGTAGCGTGGGAAGCTGCAATTTTATTACTTCTGTATTTTAGTCTTCAAACTCCCACTGCCCCTTATGAAGTGGTAATTGCTAAAGCCAGTTTTTCTAAAGGCTATATAAAACTTAAAAGTTTGACATCAAGTTGTGTTGAGCAGTAAATGCCACCTGGACTATCTGGGTGAAAGGCAGACAGAGGGATTGCTGCAGCTGGGTGTTTCCTTTCTAAAAAGCCACGGGCTCTTTGTAACAGTGGGAGGATATTCAGAAAATACTCTGAGCCTGTGGGAGACAAGTGTTTAAACTCACAGAAATTATGGTAGAGGGATATGACTAGAGGGCTGAGGAAGGACAGAAAAACTTCCTAATTTTATTTGTAGGATTGGCTGTAGTATCAAGACTTGAAAATATCCTCCTTCTGAAAAGCTGTTCAAATGCTTTCGCTGTGAGCAAAGAAACTTCATCTCACCAGTGGCGTACATATTCCAGGTTTGTTCCAGAAGTCAGGGTCCATCTGCATGCTTGAAAAATGTTGGTAGAACAACTGCATCCCCACCCAGGGGATGGGGGTTCATGTTTGGCACAAGCTTCAGGACTTCAAAGTGTTTAAAAGCAAAGCCCACATATCTTGAAACATTGCAGACATGCTAAGAAAAGGCTTTGTGCTAAATGCGGGGATCAAATTCAGTGTCAGCGAGTAAAAAGAAAGTTTCAGGAGGAACATGTTTTCCACTTGCCCCAAGATAATATTTTTTGATTCCTGTGCAGTCAGTGAGCCAGAGCTTTGCTGAAACTCTTTGTTGGGGGAGAAATGTGTGAAAGCTGCTGGGGAAACAGCTCGTTTCTGTTTGATGCTCATAATTCATGCAGCAAGGGGATTTTGCTGGCAGTGTTTTTGCTAGAGGAGCAAATAAGAATGATAGCTGAAGTGACTTGGGGGTTCCTGGACGACTGTATTTATGTCAGTAGGGCAGGCTGGTCCAGGCAGTGGTGACCTTGTGCTGCTCGGGCTGCTGAGGGACCAGAGATTGTGCCACATCCCAGACTGGTCAAGGTGCAGACCTTGCAAACCAGCACCGGTGCTCCTCAGTGTGAGGACTGGGTACTAGAGAGAACTGTGATAAATCACTTGCTTCTAATTCAAAGTTTTCACCGTTCAGGTTTTTTGTTTGGTTTTCGTGGGGATGGGGCAGAGGCTGACTTAATTCTCCAGGCTTTGTGTTTTACAACAGACTTTTTTTTGGTTTTATATGAAATAGAAATCTGGCATAGTCTGTTTAAAAATACCATGGCAGGGTTTCAGACTGCCTCCTGCTTAGGACAGAACAGCACAGGTACAAAGTTCAGACCATGGTGGCCTTGAATATCAAACCTGTGGCTATGTCTAACATGTCTGCAGAGAGCTTTTATTTATTCTCCTTTTGGTGCTTAGGTTCATTTACATTCAGTAGAATATCTTGTTGCTGTGACACTTTACCTGACTGTAAGAAATGCTGGTGGCATTTTTCCCCCCTCTGTTTTTAAAATGCTGATTTGAAAGAACTGCAACTCTGAAGCAGTTTGCTGAGTTGAACATTATTCAGTGGGGTAGTTGTCTGCAAATCTGTCAGAAATGCTGACAAAGGAATGTCATGAATAGTTTACAAATCTTCTCCTTGAGGAAGAAATTGTATTTCAAATGATCTGTTCCTGATTTGTCCATCACTACTGCGTATGCATGGAAAGGCTGTAGGTTATGTCCTTCCAAAGGATATAATTATGTATGTCCTTCTGAATTATACAGCAGAAATCATCAGCATATTAAAACAAGATGTTGGCTGTCAGTAGTGTCTGAAGAAAACAAACAGCACAGGCATGGGTGAGAGGCTTTCAGATGAACACTTCCACCTCTGATGTTTGTCTTCAGTTGGGCATTTTTACAGACTTTAGGTTGTTCTCAAAACCTCAAGTGAAAATACATCAGTTAATCAAATGGTTAAAAATCAGCTTTCTGCACGTACAGCCTTGCTGGAACAGTTTCACTGTGCTGCCTCCTCACCATTTTGATGGAAGTATTTGACCAACCTTAGAACAAGTATTTTGTATCAGTCTTTACATTTGAAATGAGATTCCTTCCTTTAAAAGTTTGTCTTAGGTATTTGATCAGCATAGACAAAAATAGATAGCTTGTACAGAGACAGTTAGACTTCTTAGAGCAGAGGAATTGCTGAGAAGTGAGGAGAGGAATGGGACTGAGCCCGTGGCTAAAACCAGCTCTAATTGCAGCTGCTCAGCACTGAGACTTTACCCCGAGTAACAGTCTGTCATGAGATGCTGTCCTTGTCCTTCTTGTCTTATTTTGCTCCTGGCGTTTCTCTCAGAGAATAATGTCAGTGTCCCAGGAGTGCACCACTGCAGAAACAGATATACTGGAGTCTAAAACTTCATTTCTGGGAGAAAGTCTGGCTGTGGCATTGACTTGCAGTGAAATGCCAGGCAGCAAAGTGAAATGGAGGCCATCACATTTTAAACAGTCCTCTCCTTTTTTTTTTTCCCTTCTAAAGATGTGTGTATGAGTGGAAGGACGAGCTGAGTAATTGCCCAGCCCAGGTCCCTGGGCTCTTGCTGCCACAGCGGGAGCAGAGGGCTGGGTGTGCTCTGGCTGGGTGGCTCTCGTGGCTCTCATTAGCCACGGGGCACCTGTCA
The DNA here is from genome assembly GCA_013400975.1 of Atrichornis clamosus. Lineage (NCBI taxonomy): Eukaryota > Metazoa > Chordata > Aves > Passeriformes > Menuridae > Atrichornis > Atrichornis clamosus. The sequence continues at coordinate 21,886 of WBMZ01017398.1, read as the reverse complement.
GTCCCCTGTCAGCTCATCTGGGCTGAACAGTCGCCTTCAGGACCCTTCACCAGTGCTGCCCTTTGGCTCCTCCGCCTCTTTCAGGAGTAGCATGGCACTCACAGCCAGGGTGTTGTTATTCCAGGTGAAAACTCTGTGATTAGCGCATCCTCACCGCCACACAGCACTGCACACAGGGCGTTGTTCCTGTGCTCCCAGATCTCTGCACCACATGGACTTGCTTGCCTTCCTTCTCCCACCATCCCCGTTGTGTTTATCCCACGATCAGGCTCCGTACGCAGCCGCTTCGTTCTGCGTCACGCACAGGTAACCAGCCCACTTCCCAGTGTGCTCATACTGATCCGTATCCGTGGGCTTTGCCCACTCCAGACTTAGCTCCAGCCCCTTCCGTACTGTGAGCCATCTGTCCTGACAAACACAGGCCCGGGAACTGTCAGAGCTGCTGTGTCCCTTGGCAAGCAGTTCCTACACGTAGCAGGAAGACTTTGGGTGTCGGTGTCCACGGAGGATGTCCCGCGATGCTCGACCGTGTTCAAGGACAGCAGCAGGGCAGTGTTTTCTTACTGCCACGTGCAGTGTTCTGGAGAGACCGACGCTGCACGTCTGCTCTGCCAGCTCAGGCACTTTGCTGCTGGCTGTAAGCAGCACCCAGCACTTTGGGAGCATGGCAGGGAAGGCTCCACGGGAGGATGCATCCATGGAAGATCGGAGCCCTCGGGCAATTTCTGGCTCCTAACAGTTGGCTTAAGCCTTGAGCAAGGTGTTTTAGATCTGCTCCAGTGCTCAGTTCAAGCAGTCCAGCACTGGCTACACTGGGAGAGCTGTAGCTGCTTAGTATAAATATTCAGTACTTATATTAATATTTTCTTCTGTTTTTCATTTTTATTTGACTTTTCAATTCCCTGGACTGCGAGGAAGAGGAATGTTGAATAATTACCTGCTCCTTAATAAATTAGTGTGAAAAGGCAACTGGTGCCATGCATCAACTTAAACTGCTGTCTGTTAAAGTTGCATTAATGTGTATAAATAATATATATCTTTGTGGAGGAAGTGCTTTGTCTTTCTAATGAACAGTTGCCTGATTGGAGAGACCGAAAGACTGTATACCCTCAGCAGAAAGGTTTTACGTGTGCCTGGATTATTAAAGTGGATTTGTGATCCTGAAACAGCAGCTAGAAAAGATCTTACTTAGCAGCATAAGCTAAAGAACTTCAAAAGACGTTGTGAGAAATCAGCTAGCAGGTGACTTTGTGATCTAGGGCCTGGTATCTCTTCCACCTCAGGAAAAGGGATCAGGATTTGCCTATCTTAGTTTTAAGGAGTGATACAAACATTCATTTGTTGCCTTATATTAGTAGGCATCAAGCATTTCACTGTGTGTTTTGATTCATAAATGGCTTGAAGAATAACCACGACAGCTGGTTATTAATTAATGGACTAATTAACAGCTGAACCAGGACAGTCTCACTTGTATGTAACTGAAATAAAGATAAGTCACTCAGTTATGACATTTGCTGAAAGCAAAAAAATTGACAGTTCTTTGTGCACAAAAAAAAACCCCCAAACCAAAAACCCAAATTATTTTGCATGTTCTTAGCATCCACAGCAGGGGCTCACTGACAGCAGGTGCTGCACAGTCATCCCTGTCCTGCTGCAGTGGCTGTGAAGCAGTTTCTCCTGTGTGCTTCTGGTGGTCACTTGGTCTTGGATGGGGAAGGGACTGGTGCTTAAGTAAACACTTCCAGTGTCCATATTTTTTAACGTTATCCTAAAATCCTGTCTATTCCACAGGTTATAGTATTATAACAGTACGTAAAAGGTGTAGCTGTGGTCAATCTGGACAGTCCCAGGCCACACTTGGCATCTCTAATCATAGAGTAAAATTCTCCTGTGCCAGTTCTCAGCAAATTGGCACAGACAAGAGAGCCAGTTAACAAAGGGCAGGCAGAGAGAGAATTCAGGGAGAGGGGAGCTGGTCCAGACAAGCCTGACATCTTCACACGTATAGGAGAATACAAATTGTGCCTGCATCTTGTATCAGTGTGAGGCTGACCCAATGTGACCTGGTGTGTGGTTGTGCTCTGAGATTTCTAGTTCAGCAGAGTCTGAATTCCTCACCATGATTGAGATTCAGCCTGATTTTACCTAATTGCTTGTTTGGTTTTCTTTTTTTCAAATGCAACTTTTGTCAATGGTATGATTTTCCTCCTGTCTTTTGTCATTTAGCATAAGGAAGTTGCAAGGAAAGGGGTGGAGAAGAGAACTTTGCTTCTCTTCCATCTCAGTGCAGCATTCCTGTTCTAAGCCTGCAAAATGCAGCATTAGAAAAGCAGCTCAGTGGGGGAAACATTTCAGTGGTTGTTTGTATGCTCACACTGTCAGTAACCAGAGCACGTAATGTACCTGTAAAATGAGCAGAAGGAGCATCCTGAGGCTCACCCCAGTCTCACTGAGAGCAGCAGCCTGGAGCAGAACTCTTCCACCTTTCCCTGCTGGAAGACGCGTTGATCCCTGCGGGTGTGTGGGTGGTGGCTGCACTGATGCCAGTGCCTGTTCCTCTTTTGTCTCCCTGCTAGCTGAAGACTTGGAGCGTGGATGAGCTTCAGAAGAGGCTCTCAGCCCTGGACCCCATGATGGAGCAGGAGATTGAAGAGATTCGCCAGAAGTACCAGTCCAAGCGGCAGCCGATCCTCGATGCCATCGAAGCCAAGAAGCGGAGGCAGCAGAACTTCTGAGCCACGGGTAGAATGTTCTTCCATCCTCAAACAATCAGCCCCTTGCTTTCATGACTACTGAACAGATTGATTTCTATTGAAATATGCTAGCAAAATAGAGGGCAATACTTCTGCTCATTTATTTTTCCATAGCACCTTTGTGAACTCAGGAATGCCGTTACGTGGAAAATCCTGATTGTATGTTTTAATGTTAGAAATGTATTTAAAGCATCATTCCGAAAGAGTTTTGTTACTGTTTTTTGGAGGATTGTTTTTAAACCAGAGGAACCAGATAGAAATAGGCTAATGAAAGTTGGCTCACTCTCTTTTCAGCTGAACTTTCAGGAGTCCATTTTGGTTTAAGTTAATATGGATTGTGGTATTTAACAGCTGCATCTTTTGTGGGTTTTTTGTTTTTGTTTTCCTTTGTGAATGCACAGACTCAATTTCAAGCTGTTAACTGTTTCTTTCTACTGTTAAGGTACTGATAGGTTTTAGGTCACTGAAGAGAGCAGGTGAGAACATGTGCAAACTGTTCCAGCCTTTTGAAAGAAACTTAAATCTCAGTTTTTTAAAAGCCTGTAATAAGCCCCATGCCTTACACTGTGTGCTTTAAGCAAGTGTCATTTCTTCAACACTTCAGTTTTGTCCTCGTTTTGTGTACTTTGTGAATTTACACAAGTAGATAAAGCATGTCGTGCCTCCATAAGAAATTACGTTCTGTAATTTAAAATCCACACCAACCAAAAGCCAATCAGCGATCTGATACCCCTTTGTCTGTCTGTTTGGAAATGTCCTTCAGGGAGACCCTGCTGACAATGGAGTGCTGGGAAAAGGAAACAGCATTCGAATGGGTGGAAGTTGTGTGAACCTCTCTCAGGAATTAGGTACTTTGGCTGTGTCTAAGAGGACTTAAAAATCTTCACAGCTTGTGAAATATTTTATAGGCTTCGTTTCAAATTTACATCTTTAGATGCTTGAATAAAAACTTGGATTTCACAATCCTTCACATTTCTGCAAGGTTTAGCACATCAGGAGAGTAGAACTGAAAGTAGAGACTGTTGAATTAACAAAGATGTGCGTTTATGGTGGTGGAGCAAAGGCGGAGTTGATCTGGATGAGAAGACAATTACCGATGTCCTGCTGGAAGAGGTTCAGTCTCTTCCAGTTCCTCTGGATGTTCTTGTGTTGGTTTGTTGGGTTTTTTTAGTTTCCCTGCCATTCCTGCCCAGCAGAGCTCAATCGGTGACGATGCCCTGGCGTGTACAATCGCTGTGGATGGTGCAATCAGCTCACTTCAGAGAGTGGAGAGTAAAACACAGCCTGTGTGCAGGGCAGGGACTGAGCAATGCCTCTGCCCTGTGGGCTGTGACAGCAGAGCTGTGTAGTTTTAGGTGTTCCTAGAATTTGATGAAACGTTTGGGCAGAGCCAGTATTTCTACCCATGTATTTTTATTTTGCTCTGATAGACGGAACGGTTTCCACGTTGTTTTCTGAAATAGGCCTTGGTACATCACCGAGATGATTAAACAGCAGTGTCTCCTGAATCAAATGCTGCTACAGAGGTGACGTGTTCATTTCATGCTTCCGCAGGGTCTTGTTTCCCCGTTGGAGCAGACTCCTGGCTACTGCTCTCAGGTCTGCTCCACAGCTGTGAAAGGATCCAAGCCATTCTCACCCTCTGCAGGTCTGGCTGCATCAGTTTGTCTCAGTCTGATGTGCACTGGGATCACGCTGTTTTGGAGATCAGCAAGCTGTCCCTAAGGAAGAGGGAGGCAGTAAGCAGTGCATGCAGGGTGCAGAAGGAAGAGCACAGCCAGGGATAACAGCAGTCTGACAGCCTCAGGTACTGGGAAACAGCGGGGCTCATGCCGTGCTCATCTGGAATCTGTGCAATAGGCTTTGCCCTAATCGTGTCTTTATTATGAGCAATATCCATGAGCACCCTTCGCATCAAAGAAACTCCCCCAGCTTAGGAGGGAGTTCTCTGGTCAGCGTTGGATCTTGTCTGAGTCACTTGGGTGGATCTGGCCCAGCACCTGTGGTGTGACAGACGTTCAGACGTGTGATGTGGTAAATCGTGCACTGCCTGCCTGTGCCGTGGACCCAGCACGTTCTGCTGGGAGCAGTTTTTCCTCTGCACTGTGCAGGTAACTTCATAGTGATCAGAGGGCATTAGAAACGCCAAGTTTTAGGTGAAGCACCACAGGATGGTGTCTATTTACAGAATATGCAACCTGTGACTGCTGTAACTGAATGTAAGCACTCAAAATACTCTGCTTTGCTGACGTGATTGTCTTAAAATATAGCAAACAAACCAAAATAACTAAAACTGGTCCAATGGCTTAACTGTCTTTGAACCTTTCTTAAATGCTTGCAGTGGGTGAGACTTAATGATGTTTCTTGCACTTGGAGCTGTAATGCAGAGGAATTATTTTCTCCTTCACTGATTTTCAATTTGTTAGAGAAAATATTTCCCTTTTTAGTCCCTTTGTAGAGTGTCTGGGAGCACAACACCTGTTCATTTCTCAAAGTCCTCTGAGCTAAGACCAAGGCTGGTACCATAAGGGAAGGCTGTTTGTCTTGACAAAGTTTTTAAGCAAAAATCTTGCTTAATTGTGAAGCTGCATCCCTGTGCTCTTTGGGTCCCTCTGCATTGCTGAAAGGGTTCAGGACAAACCATTCTCTTTGCTTGTAAAACCCAGAGATACTGATGATGTCAGTTATGTGAGACTTACAAATGTGAAGTTTGTAGCTTTAACTTTTTTGTAACAAAGAAATTAGCAACACTGGCAAAAAACTGCTGACTTGAAATGCTGTTTTGTAAGATCTGGCTGTTTGTATATAATAGTGTTGGGTCTTTAGTTTGTATATGTATGAAATAGTAACTTTTATTGCATTCCTCTCAGTTTGATACAGGAGATTTTGTTTGATCTTTCTCAGATATCTTGCCTTATTTGTTAAAGGGGCAAATAAACTGTCCCTACCTGAAAGCATCAGTGTCGTGATTCATATTTATGCATTAAAATACTTCGGTGTGTTTATCAGGACAAGTTTTAACATGATGCACCTCTAATCAGCCAAAGTTATGCAACATTCTGGAGGGGAGTACAAGCTTTCAGGAACACAGGCAGTAAACGTGTCAGATACACATTTTGGAACAGGCAATTCCTCAGCCTCAAAGCGTTGCTAATTCTGCAGCTGGGGGTGGGTCGGTTGAGTTGAGGGGCAGGTCCACGTGCTGCCAGCTCTGTGGGTGTTCAGGAGGTGATGCTCAGGCAGCTCCTCACAGTGAGGAGCAGGGCAGCCCTGCCTGGAGCTCCAGTCATGCTGGAGGGGCCTTTGCCCCACGGGGTGCTTTGGCAGATGAAAATGCTGAGCTCTGCTGTAGTTCCTTGCTGTCTCTGCAGCAACCTCCCTGAGCCTGCAGGCAGGTTTGGGGCTAGGTACATACCAATTTATCCACCTTCCTACACAACAGGTGAGGCTAGAGGCTCGCTCCTAATTCTGGCTCACTTGCTGCACTTTGAGCTTTCTAGCTCAGGAAAAGATGAAGCTGACAGTGAGTGGGTGCTGCCTTCCAATGGTGAACTGTTGGCTTCGATGTGGTTTCCCTGAGCAGTTACTAAATCTGTCCTGGAGGGATGACTAACTGGAGCAGAGACAGAATTCATTCAGGAGTCAGCTTTGGTTAGCAATTCCGGAAGAAACAAAATAGATCTGAGCTTTTAAATGTTGGGAAGGAGCACGGAAATCAAAGGGAGGGAGGCTGCCGGCTTTTCTAGTAACTGGGAAAGCCTGGAGCTCTCGCATGTTCTCAGCATTACCAGGATATTGTGCAGCCCCAGAACAAAGGGAGGCTTGTGCAGCTGTAGCAGGGGGTGTTTGTGTGCCCTCCCTCCGTGCTGGCTGCACTGCACCTGCTGCACCAACTGCTGCCTGTAACCAGCAAAGCCAGTAACAGGTACCGCCAGCTGGGACTGATGGTCAGCCCTGATTTCTCCCCAAGAAGGGACAAAGTCAACTCTTCACTAAGTCCACAGCACCAGCAGTTTTAAATAATTATTAGCACCAAGGTACAGGGGGTGCTGTGCCAGTGTCCTTTTTGCCCAGCTAATTTCCTACACCTTCATTTTGTACCATTTCTTGCTGACCACAGGCCAGAAGAGTCTGAGCTTGGATAAATGCTTTGAGTGTTGGCTGACAGCCCTGCCTCGAGGGTTGACAATTTTTCATTTCACTAATCACTCTGGCAAAATTTTGAAGAGTCAAACCAGGAAATACCCATCAGCTCTTTCCAGACTGAAAGTTAATTGCTCTTTAATTTAAGAACCCAGGAGGATAGCCAATGTGTTTTAAAACTTTAAGACAATTCAGTTCCATTTACAAAGCACTGTCCTGCTCCCCTCTAGGTTGTTGCTGTTCAAATCAATACAGTGCTGAAAGTGGAGGGAGCCCAGAGTCCCTGAGTCCCATCCTGAGAGGTCACAGCAGCCTCTTGCAGACCTGTCCGTGCACAGGCATTGGACAACTGAGCTGTAGGGGGGATTTTCCTCAGCCTGAGGGGCTCACAAGCCCTGGACCATCACTCCTTCACCATAGAGAGGATGATCTTGAAAGAAACACAGGGCAGCTTTTCCCCACTCTGCTCCTCTCACCAGACTCAAGGTCTGGATGTGAACATGCCTTGCTGGTGCTGTGCTTCCCTGCACACAGGACCTGTGGGGTTTTTTCCCTGAAATGGTGTGACCTGTCTAGGCATATTTGGTTAATTTAATTCCATGCCTTCAAGGCTGTTCATTTGGCTTTCTCAGATAGTTAGAATGGAAGTCTCGATTTTGTGCTTGGGTTCAGATAAAGGCTAAAGTGAACTTGTGAGTATGTGCAGACCTTGGGGCTGTCTCACTACAAGGCAGAAGTGTTTTACATTATTTTGTAAAAAAAAGAAATGGAATTACTGCACTGTTTGTCTTTGCTGGTCTCCTTACGTAGTTCAGCAAATAGAAGTAACACTGATTCAACATGTCAAGCAGTGTGCTCGAGCAGTGAGCTCTGATTTTTGCTGAGGTCAGCAGGGTTGTAGGAGTCTATGAGCAGGAGAGATCCCAGAAACACTGCCAGCGAGGAGGCTTTCCTTCCTACAGATCAAGCCCTTTGAAATCTCCCAGTTTTCCAGTAACCAGCTGAGTGCACAGACCGTGCCCAGGGTAGTCGTGGATCTGAAAGTTGGCAAAGGAAAAGAAGTTTTAAACAAAGGTAATGAAGTTTACTTTGTCTCTTTGAGCAGAGTTGTCTAATTCTCAGCTGCATTAAATAGCTTAATAAGGTCACTCCTTAATCACCATTCCCTGGAGGCAAGAGAGTCGTGCTTTAGTCAATCATTTGGTGAATGTGGAAAGCAGCTTTGTAGGAATAACCTGATAAAGTGTGTAATTGATTTACCCACTGTATCAAAAGAAAATGCAGCCACTCAGGAAAACTGATTAGGGATTAGCAAAAGAACATGAGTTTCCTGCTTGCCTTAGAAATAGTAAGTCAGGCCCGTCCCCAGCCCAGAGCTGCACAGACATGTCTCGCTGGGGAGCGTGGGCTGTGCTCACCCACTCTGCTGCTGGGCACCTTCCTGCACCCGGCTCTGCACAGCTCCAGCTCTGCTAGATCTGCCTGCACAGCAGTGGGAGGATTTTCCCAGTGCAGTTACTCAGAGCCATACAAATCCTAATGTCTTCACAGAGAGCAAGAGGCTAAAAAAAGAAAACATGTTTCGTGGCTTTCCTGAACCCGAGCTTGGAGCTCTTGTGCACCAGCCCCCTCTGAGAGCTGCCAGAGTTTGTGATGTGGCAGAGGGTCTCACAGCAGGTCCTGCCTTGCTTATGGCCCTCAAGGTACGGGAGCTTTTGCCTTGGAATGATTAGCAGCATGTGGATTTTTAATTGTTTTAATGGAAAAGCTCTCAAAGGAATGAAAATTAAACTCTGTTTTTACCCCTGACTCCTATCACACACAGCAGAGGAAAGCACCTGACACAGGGAGAGCAGCACTAAGTCCTGTCCTCCCCAGGCTGCCCCTGCAGAGCAACATCCTAGAGACATCTTCCCTCATTTCAGAGCATCAGAGAGGCCACATACAGCACCAGGATTCCCTCCCTCCCGGCTGTGATGCTTGGCTCCCTGTGTGGTGTCTCCTTGAGCCCACGAGCTCCAACCCCTTCCCTCACACCCCAGGAGTGCCTCATCCACTGAGCCTCAGGCAGGTGCGTTATCCAAACTGCTCCAGCCAGCGTGACATCCGTGGTCCAGGCGCGAGGACGAGGTGTCTACACACCACCCGGAGCAGGGATGAGGTGGGAGCTCTGCCGTGCTCTGAGGTGGTGCTGGGGCTGGCTGACGGGAACCTGCAGCACTGTGGGAGCAGCTTGGCTGCTGCTCCTCACCTTGACCCGGCTCTGGCTCAGTCAGGCAGCACAGACACAGCCAGCTGCCACAAAACAAAAACCAGCGTCCACAGCAGATCACTGAGGTCTTTAATAAAATATACAGTATGCATCCCATGCATAGATAGAAAATTAATTTACATGCTCCTAATTATTTGCATAATGCTTTCTCATTAATAGATGTAATTTACTCTTCACATCTGAATACATTTTGCTACTGGAATATTTATGGTGAGAAGGGGAAACTCCTTCCTGTATTCAAGTAACAGTGCAGCAGGAGCCGGCCGGAGCAGACGGTGCCGCTCTCCAGTCCCAGCTCCCAGCAGGAATAAGCGCGGAGCAGACCACGAACCGTCAGTACTGGAAGACTTGATGATGCCAAAAGCGTGAGCACCCTCCCATCCCACTGTTCCTTGGGGACCCTGCCCAGTCCCACTGGGGTTCAGAAAGGCTGGAGCTGCGCTGGGGTTGGTTTGGCGTTTCTTGCCCGTCACCAGCAGATCGCTACAGGCACAGCCGGCGCCGGCAGCTGCGGCTGAGCTGGAACGCAGCCAGGACAACCAGCGGCCAACCCCGCCATCCAGGGACCCGGGGTCATCCTGCAGCCATCGACACGTGTTTGAGGTGATCCAGGGATTGCAGGATGCGCGTTTCTCCTGCTCGGAACAGGCATTGCTGGCTGCACTCCCCTGTGCGCAACGGAGCTGCACAATTTTCCAAACAGAGAACCGGGGGCGGGGGCAAGGAAAAGCTCTGTAGGGAATTAATGCTGTGCTGGGAGCAGCCCTGAAAGTGCTCACCTGGGCTGGGGGTCCAGGCTCCAGGAGGACCTCCCTGCCCGGCTGTGAGGTGTGCAGAGGCTGTGGTGACAAGGAGCAGTGCAAGGTCCCCTCTGCCCCAGCTCTCTCCCTGCAGGGGGAAGGTGAGTGCATCGGCACCCTGGGAGCTCCGCTCCCTGTGGGGACACCCGGGGCAGTGTGACCCCCTCCTTACGGCCCTCCTGCCTCTGCAGGGAGGGAAGAGGCAGAATTAAGCCAGGCCGGGGGCTGTGGCAGGGAACCAGGGCATGTGCTGAACCCAGCTGGCTTTGGTCATTTCCTCCATCCCATCACGGGCTGCTGCAGCCCCTGGGCTCCCATGGAGTGCCAGGGAGCAAAGGACTTGAGGGGAGTGCCCCACTGGGATTGGCACCTCAGTTCCCCCAGCTTGATCCCTCTGGCTGCTCCTGCCCCAGAGGACAGTGTTCCCTCTGCCTGGCCATTCCAGGCCGGTGCCCCCCTGCTTGGACAGTGCTCCCAGCTGTGCCACACTCCCGGCACAGATCCCTGGGGGTCCCAGCAGTGGCAGTGCAGGAGAACTGATAAACCCCAACTGCAGTGGAGGGAAGGTGAGGTCCAGTCAATCCCACTGCAGGGGCAGGGGACGATGGGGCTCACCCTGAGCTGGGCACTGCCTCTCCTCCCATACAGACTCATTCCCAGCCCCCTTTTCTTTCTGGCTGGGAGGGCAGTTGAGCCTACAGCTGGGGGTAGGACAAGGCTGGGGCTGGAGTTGTTGCCAACCTGGCACAAGACCTGTAAGGGCTGCCAGCCTGGTTGAGGGCTGCCTCACCCTCGAGCTATTTAACCTCCCCCCGGACAACACAAAATCTCAGGGCAGAGAAAAATCCTCCTCCATACAGCTGGGGCAGTGCCTGATCAGGGGTCACTTGTATTATCTTCTGCCTCCCTTTCTGACAGGGATATATCCAGCACCACAGCCTCCCTTTGCAGCCACGGGTGAGCAGGGTGAAGGCTGAGACATGTCCGTGCAGACCCAGGGTCTGGAAGCAGCCAGCACCCACTGGGCATCTCCTCCAACCCCTCCTGTCCTTCGCAGGGCAGGGGTGATGCTGTCTGCAGCTCCTCTGCCGTGTCCCAGCGCCGTGCTCGCCGTGCGCCAGCAGGCCCCGTGCCCCCAGTGCCACGGTGCGAGGGGTCAGGGGCTGGGGTGGGCGCCGGGGGTCAGGCCACGGCGGTCGGGGCTGCCTCTGTCCAGGGAGGTCTCGCTCAGGGCCTCCGAGTCGCGGTCGCGGCTGGAGATGCTCCCGACCTCCTCGGGGTCCTTCTTCCCGCTGTTCCTCACGGCCGCCTCCAGCGCCTTCTGCTTGCGGTAGAAGTGGGAGAACTTGTTGAAGATGATGGTGATGGGCAGTGCCACCACCAGGATGCCCCCCAGGATGCAGCCCGAGGCCGCCAGCTTCCCCGCCACGGTGACGGGCACCACGTCGCCGTAGCCCACGGTGGTCATGCTGACCGTGCCCCACCACCAGCACGCTGGGATGGTGTCGAAGCCAACGTCTTCCTCCTTCTCAGCAGTGTAGGCCACCCCGGAGAAGACAGAGACCCCCACGGCCAGGTAGAGCAGCAGGATCCCCACCTCCCGGTAGCTGTGCTGGAAGGCAGAGCAGAGCGTTGGTCAGGGGGGACCACCACACCCAGCATGGCCAGGACACAGAGGTCCCACAGAGCAAACACAGCCCTGCACACAGACTCCCTGCACAGCTCTGTCAGGGGTCTCAGTTCCTCTATCCATCTCTCCTGTGGGATGTCCCACTCCAGGGACAGGCTGGGATGGGGCAGGGAGTGCATGGGTGACCCACATCTGGAGCAAGTGGTGCAGCCAGGAATCATTCCCGGCACCCACAGCTGCCTCTCTGCACCCCGCCAGCCTGTGAGTGCTGGGAGGGATGACAGACTTGTGCTCCCCAGCCAGGGATCCCCGGCAGAGGCTGCTGCCCTGCCTCCAGCACTCACTCTGGCCTGATCTCAGCTAACAATATTTGGCACATTTTACTTTTATCTTGGCAGGCCCCCAGAAACCACCTAATAGGCAACCACTAAGAGAAGCAATTTGTACCTTCCTGGGTCGCTGGCAGTGCTCACAGGGAGGACATGGCCTCTGCTGCAGGCTCAGCTCAGCTCTCACCTGGGTCTCAGCCCGGGGCTCCCTGGGGACCCCACAGCCAGAGCCCCAGGGTTCCTCCTGTACCCCAACACCACAGAGCCTCAGCATCCATGAAACCCTTCATTACACATGTGTAGAAAGTACTGTTTATGAGATAATTACATTCCCTTCAGGTTTTGCTGCTCCTCCATCAGAGACTCCAAGTACACATCAGAGCTGACACGAAACCAAACATCCCTGGTCATCAGGTCCATCCAGGGATCCATCCAGTGTCAGCATGGAGTGGTCTTAGCGCCCATCCTACAGGGTGCTGCAGCCCCCAGCTTGATGAGTCTGGAAATCTTGGTGGGACTAGAGCCATGGGACACCCAACCTCCCAGGCAGGCGTGCAGGATCTAGGGGAACTGGCTGATGGCAGAGGAGTGCAATGCTCCTAGAAGAAGTCATCGTTTCTCCGGTTTCAAATTAAAGCCTTGGTGCTGAAATCTTTCTTTGTATATTCTTAATATTTGAGCAAAATATAAACCTGTGCCAGAAGCCCAGGGGGAAAAGGCAGGGGGCAGTTGGAGGACAAGGCAGCAAATCCTGCCGGGAAGGGACTGCCAGGATGCCACCTCCATCCTCCCAACATGGCTTGCCCAATCACTTTTTGACTGTCACAAGTGAATTTCCTGGATGTTTCTGCCCGCTGACCTGCCAGCTTGCTCTTCATCTTTTGGGGAAAGGAAAGCAGAGCTTTGATCATGGGGAATTTTTCCCAGTCTCCTAACAAGCAGAGAATGCTTTATTGGAGACCACATAATGGCTAAAGGAAACAACATTTGAGCAAAGCAAACAGCAGCAGATGTGGGAAAAGGCTTCTGTGGTCAAGATGAGACTTACAGGAGGTGGATTCATGGCAGGGAGCGAGGAGACTTTGCTTAGACCGCTGGCAAAAGCTGCTCAGCTAATGCCAGTAATACCAAATAACCTCCTCCTCCTTCTCCTCTTTCTCCTCCCTCACCTGTGACTGCAAAAGGCCCTGGAGCAGCACTGAGAGAGCTCCTCGAGGAGGACAAGTTTCAAGGATGCATCACTTGGCAATGAAAGATATGCTCCTGGCTGGAAGTTAACAGGTCTGTACATCCCAGCTGGGGAGCAGCAGCACCAAATAACCTCATACATTTTTTAAAAGAGTATCGGTTCTGGCCCTGGGATGTGTTGGAGGGGGAAGGCAAAGGGGAAGTCGGGCAGCTCAATAGCTCCTGCTGCTTCAATTTACAAGCAGGGTCAGGGCTTGCAGCACAGAGGAGGCTCCAGGAATCTCCCAGCTGATCCTCAGGCACTGGCTGCCACCTATGTGCAGCCATTTATCTGCAGATCTTATGGTTTGCTCATTGATTGAGGGGGAAGGCAGCCACAGCTGGGGTTCAGCTGGGACGCAGTTTTAGCCAGGGTTTGGATGGGATGCAGGCTTAGCAAGTAGCCAGCCTTGGGGGAGGCAATGCTAGGTAATAAAAGACTCCAGCAAAAAGCCCCCCCCAAGCAGCAGTCTCTCCACGTTCCTGCCAAATGCACATCTTTCCTCCAGTAGAGCAGAAGACAATGGGAATGGAAGAGCCCATGGGAATAAGTCTTGCCAGAAATACCAGTGTGGAGACGGAGCAAAGACGGCCCGAGGCAGCGACTGCAGGGTGGTGCGTGATGTGCAGTTCCAGCTCTTCCAACCTGTTTGCAAATTTAGGCCCCTGAGAGGACAGACAGCAACTCCTGAAGATCCCTGTGGGTGCTGTGATTACCCAGGGACCAACATCCATCAACTGCCAGTGGGAGATGGGCTCCAAACCCACACCCATGGAGCTGCAGTAGTGGTCATGGATGTCGTGCATGGCAGGGAGGAAGAGCCTCTCCTCAAATTAAACAGACTGTGGATCAGGCCCCAGGGAATCTGAGGACTGTTCAGGATTTATGATGCCCAAATGGCAGAATTCCCTCTGCTAGCACTTTTGTGGCAAGGGAACAATCACTCAGCTTGCCAGGGCCATTGCTCCTGCTTCCTGGCTGTTAACAGCCTTCACTGCTCTGCTCCTGCTTTCTGCTGTTGCAATAGGAAGTAAATTATGATTAACACGACGTTGTAATTTATGTGCCCACTACATCACAGTGCCAAGCTGCTGCATCAGATTGGTGTCTTTGCTCATCCCCATTTGGAGCTGGCTCCGGAGTCCCCAGGAAGGGGCACTTTCCAGCACGTCACTGGGTGAATCAGCTGCTCGTCAGCAGCCGGAGCCGGGACACTGCCAGGAACTTGTCCGCTGCTCAGTAATGTGCACATGAGTCCATCAGTGCCTGCTCTGCTGAAGTGTGTGGTTCATGCTCAGATGGAGCACTGACAGGACTTAGGGACCCCTTTCCATCTGGGCAAGTTTGCTTAAATTTCACCTGCAGTGCTACCTGTCACTTGTCAGTGAGTGTTCAGAAGTATGAGGCAGGGAGGACTTCAGGCATCTTCATTTCAAACAACCCTCCCTGGTCCCTGTTTTCAGCAGGTTTTGAGGAAGCCAGGAATATTTTGATGCTCTGTGGGCTCTGCAGGATTAGTTCTGAGCAGGGCTGATCCTGCTTCACAGCAGAAGCTGGCAGGAGACCTTTGCTGCTGCCCATCCTCAACCCCGTTCACCCTCGATGCTTGCTTTTCTTCATGACTCAGCCACGGGAATGGGTCCAACCCCAGGAGCCGAGTCCTGCCAGTGCCAGTACACCCCATGCCAGCCCTGTCACTGCTGCAGCAGCAAAAACAGGGTGTCCCCAGCTACTCATCCCTGTGATGGCCCTTCAGAGGGAGCAGCACCAGGAGCTGCAGCTCTCTCCTGTGCCAGCCAGGAGTGGGAGGGTGTCCCTTTGGTTGAATTTCAGGCTCTGTTACAAAGATTGCATCCTTGGACATTTGTTCGATACACCAGTTGTTTGAAGGAGGGAAAGTACAGGAATATTTGCACGAGCAATGCTTGAAAAACCAGTCTACTGATTTGAACATGGGGCCCAGGAGCAGACCCCGAGAAGAGGAGATGTTTGCCCTGGTGATCATCCCCCCACGCCCAGCATGAGCCCCATGTGTGGTGGGGCATTGGGAGCGTGTGTCACTCTGAGTCTTGGCAGGCTCAAGGATCAGCTTTAGGATTCCTATTGATGCAGTCACCAAGAACCAGAGAAAATTAAAGGCCGACTTTAATTGGCCTCTGCACCAGGCTGGGGTTTCTGTGTAAGTGCAGGAGGTGAGTTTCCTTCTCCCCAGATTCAGGAACACGGCCCTCAGCACAAGGGGGAGGGCGGGGGAGAGATGGTGGGGGTGAGCAGAACCACACTGGGTGTGTGGTCCATGCTGCACCGCTGAGATCCAGTGATGGAGATCTGGCTGCAGCACTGGGATAGTGAGGATTCCATGACAGATTTCAAGCTGCCCTTGGTCTGTGTAAACAGGTCATGGGTGCTGTGGATGGGGGTCTGGAGAAACACAGCCCCTGTACTTGTTGTGGAGGATGTGGACCCTCTCACCAAACCTGCAGGGGTGCTGCTTCTCGGCATGCCTGAATTCCGGTCCTCCACTGGCTCAGCATTTCCTCCTCCAGACCTTCCTCAGGGCCAGCTTCCCCCAGCCCTGCACGCTGTTTTCCATCACACTGAGGGGTAGCCCAGGCTCTGCTGAGGGCACAGACCCTGCCTGGGGCTGGTTGTCCCGGGCTCTGCAACTCACCATTAGCTTTTCTATTGCTGCTTTGTGCCAGTCCCAGCCTCACCATATCCTGAAGCATCCAAGTATCAGATCAGCTGGACTCTCTAGGTCTCCCTAGATGGACAGACACCAGGGGTTGGACCCTGGCCTACGGTCAGCTGGCAGCATGCCCTCGGGAGGTTTCCCCTTTTCCCAGACTGGGGACAGGAGCGGTTCTGGGCCACACACACTGGTGCTCAGCAGGTCACTCACAGCCCAACCAGGCACTGACTCACTTCTAGTGGGACATCCCCACCCACCCGTGCATGGCTGAGTCCATTCCAGTGCTGTGCAAAGAGGCTTTCATACCACGGTGAGATGGCTGAGACGCTGGGAGCACCAGATCTGCACGGAGCAAAATGGGGTGGGTTGGTGTTTGTGCTGTGTGTGTACAAAGAGGGCTCGCCCAGTCAGTGCTCCTCACACTTGTGGGCTTTAGCAGACACCCCAAGAGCCCAGCCCACCACCCCAGGCAAGCCTGCCAGGCACCACCAGAGCTGGGAGCTCACTGCCAATAGCCATAGCCATACCAGAGGTCTCCTTCTCTCCCAGAGACTAAAGGAGTAGATGAGGAGATAGAGAGCCAGTTTACCTTCAAGGTGGCCCCCAGTGACCTCAGTCCAGTGGAGTGCCGAGCCAGCTTCAGCACCCGGAATATCCTCATGAGCCGAAACACCTGCACGACCTTGCCCAGGTTGCCCAGCTCCGAGTCACTGCCCACGGTCACGTCCACCAGGAGGGTGAAGTAGAAGGGCAGCACCGAGACAATGTCAATCAGGTTCAGCGGGTGCTTGAAGAACTTCCTGGGGTTGGGGGAGAGCAGGAGGCGGGAAGATACTTCGAAGGTGAACCAGGAGATGCAGAAATACTCCAGCTTGTGCAGGATGGGTTCATCGAGCACGTTGCCATTCTCATCCACCTCCTGGTACTCGGGCATGCTGTGGATGCACATGGTGGCTATGGAAACCAGCACCACGCTGATGGACACGAAGCTGAAGAGTTTGCTGGGGATGGAGTAGCCGGGGTTCTCCATGGTGAGCCAGAGCCGCTTGCGCACGTTGCCGCAGCGCAGGGTGCTGTAGCGCAGCAGGTCGTGGTTGATGTCAGAGATCTCATCAGGGGACGTGTCCACGCTGCTGACCTCGCTCTCTTCGTCCCAGTTGTGGTGCCGGCTCTCCAGCTTGCGCTCGTGGTAGCGGTAGCTGCAGCAGGAGTCCAGGAAGAATTCATTGATGCCCCAGTACTCGATCTCCTGGCAGAAGGAGAAGACGCACAGCTCCTCCATGACGTGCAGCTTCCCCGTCTGGTAGAAGTGGAGGACGTAGAGGAAGAACCCGGGGTTTCGGTCGAAGTAGAACTCCCTGGCGCTCACGTCGTAGTCATCGCAGAGCTGCAGGATGGACTCCTCCGAGTCGCAGGAGAGCAGCCGTCCCAGGCGGGTGTCGGGGAACTTGGAGAGGGCGCTGGAGCTCAGCCGCCTCCTCAGACCCCCCACGTTGATGTTGATAACGTCCTCCTCAAAACCAGGACCCCAGTAATTTAAGGTCTTGTTGACCATGATCAGCAGAGCAGGAGCTGGTTCCACCTGTGGACGAGACAGCGGGGCTGGAGGGGACACAGGGCTCCCCCAGGTCTGGGTGCTCCTGGCTGAGGGGGGCCCAGAAGCACCCCAGGGAGTGAGGAGGGACGTTTGCATTTTGAAAAGGGAGGGCCAAGGAGAGAGGAGGGGAGAGAAAGTGCTTTAGACCATTGTTCTTCTGTGGTACAGAAGCTAAAATAAGAAAAGCCAGTGATTTTTCCAGGTGAAACTTTTCCTTGCTTTTTTTTACCTCTTTAAGTTTCTCCCTTTGCAGGTCGTTAATGGCCTAAGGAAGGCAGTTTACTGCACCTCCAGCACCTCACCCGTGGGGCTCTCCTTCTTCAAACAGGTAATTAGTCACTGAAGAGAGGATTTATTCCCCAAAGAGTCTCCTGGAGGAAAAATTAGATCTTGTCAAATCACCACTGCTGTGATTCTGCCAAAGTGCTTTGTAGCCCCACTACCTACACTGCTAATTAGACCTGGGCAAAAAGTCCTTAGATGGTGCAATCTTTCCAACAGCATAGGCAGTTTTGCCAAAATCAAAGTATTGTCACAGAAGGTGTCAGTTTTAGGGAAAATTTGAGAGGAAGAAGTGTCAAAATAATTCGTCTGCCTGTTTTGTTTCCTCTTGTGTGTTCTGTCATGTAAAATATTAAGATTATTTTTATAATGTTGAAACATAACAAAAGCATGATTCAGAATCATTGATGACTGAATAAAATCTGTATGTCAACAGGGAAATAAAAATCCAAAGTTTTGATTTCTATTGTGTTTTTGAAATTTATAAGTTTCAGGGAGCTGGGCTTTTTTGTGCAGCAGAAATTTTGACCAGAAGCTTAGAGCAAAAAGGCAGATAAAAAGGTTTGTGATCTTTATGCACCACCTTGAAATCAGATTTTTCCACCTACCTTATTCATCAAAACACCTGGGGGATGCCTTGTACTCGTGGGATCCCCCTGCTCCTGGCACAGGGTTCTGGATTTTGAGGGACACTGCTTTGCTGTCTTAGTTGAGGAATTAAATTTTTCCTGTCTTGTGACATCCACAGAATTTTTCAAACTTTTAGGGGCAGCAGGAGCCGAGGGAAAAGGCTGCAGCCCCTGCCCAGTGATGCCGAGGTGCCAGCAGACCCCACACCGGACAGCCTGGTCCCACAGCAGCCACCGAGGGCCAAGGCCAGGTCAGTGACACGAGGTGGGTCCCCCCCAGCCAGGGGAGGTCCCGGGGACCCCACTGAAAGCCTTTGTTGCTCACCAGCCATCTCAGGGGGTTTCTGGGGCAAACACCAGAGCTCTACATGCTTTCCAGTGTCCGAGTAACTCGGTGTAAAAGGTTTGTCAGAGACTTGGAGGGACCTGGGGGCACTGGCACATCCAGGAGGTCAGAGCGGAACTGCAGGGACAGGTAGTGGAGCAATGGTTAAACCCCGAGGTATGTTTTTAAGCTGAGCAGGGCTGTGGGTGTAGGAAGTGCCAGATTTGTGTGGAACAGCCTGGCAAAGGCATCTGCGAACTCCACTGCATCTCCCGGCCAGGGCTCCTTAAAGACACAGCTTTGCACCACGACCAGCACTCCCGTGACACCACGTCTGGAGGAGGCAACCGGCTCGTGATAAACCTCACAGCTTAATGGACTCATTGTCTTGCTTTTCAAAGGGGAGGGAAGAACGAGAAGGATCAATTCTTTTAATGCTTAAGACAAAGGCAAGGGAGAAGATGGGGTGTAAACACTTTTTTCCAGGGATAAATTGGAATTTCAGTGACAGATTAGCTTTTCCAGAGAAGACATCATACAGCCCATCTGTGGGGTAGGGATGACTAATCCAGGTTCCTTCCAGAAGGATGCTCAGCATTCAGGGTATAAGCACACACAGAGAGGGGGCCCTGGAGGTGCATCTGTGGGATCCAGTTTATCGCAAAACCAGCCTCAGACTCTCTCTGCACCCTCCCTATAGAGCAGCCACTCCGTTAGGTCAGGCCAAATGCCACCAAAATCAAAGGAAAGGTGTTCTGGGGGCTGGGCTGGGGCACTGAACGGCCCAGGATAGCTGGACCAGCCTGAAGTGTTGCTCCAGCTCAGCAGGACCATCCCCAGCGCACGGCTGTGGCTCTGGGTGAGATGTCAAACCCTGAGATCCAGCAGGGAGATGGCTCCTACCTCTCTCCCTGCTCAAAATAAAAAGGTAAGTGTCAGGACCCTGCAAGCTTTGTATCCCAGGGAAATCCCTCTATTCCCCCTGCACTGGAAGCAGAGCAAGGAGAAGGGCCATGAACTGCCAGGGATGTTCCTTTCTGATGTTCGCTTCTGAATAGACCAAATTATTTCTGCCCACATACCGCTTTCATCTAGGAATCTAAAGCAGCAATTAATAGTTTTATAACTCTCTTGCCTATTTGTTTCATGAACAGCTAAGCTGAGCTTTAGAACGAAACTGGGCTTTGAACAGAGACCTGTTGTGATCTCCGCTGTTGGATCATCAAAGCGTGCACCACGTTCACATTTGCAGGGGTATCAGCTAGAAAACAGAAGCTTACTTTGAGAAGCTTGGGTGATTTTTATTTAAAAGCGTGACGGACAAAGAATACAAATGTGTTTGTCTGGGATAAAGTGAATTTGCAAAATTTTCCTTTCCTTAACTCAAAATTTCCATGAATGATTGGGAAAAGGGAACAGATAAAGCCAGTCTCTTTTTGATAAATGTTGAAATATATTGTAAGCTATTTTGAGACAACCATCAGAATTACACAAGCCCAGTGTGAGCTGGGTGTTGGGCGTTCAAATTAATATCTATCTTGTGGAGAAAAAAATCTCTGATATATGCATTTATGACAGTAAAAATAAAATATAAAACAGATCAAGCATGTCTATAAGAAATGCTAGAAGAGTTTCCCTTGACAACATATTTTTTTTTTCTCAAAGGCTTTCAAATGGAAGTTATGTATATTTATTCTACCTGGCAGAGGGGACTCAAGGGAGTGGGAAGGAAGGTGCTGATAGACATTCAAGTGAGGATGCAGCAAGTGCAGGGAGCATTGCACACAGGGTCTTTCCCAGCCAGGTACAATGGATGTAGATTAACAGCCCAAATAAAAACCCCTGTACTTACAGCTCAGCGAGGCTTCCCAGCAGGGAGTCGTGTGGCTTGTCTCAAAGGAGCCATTAGAAATGCGTAGAGGAGGAGGAACCTCTTATTCTTTGCCTGTAGCCGAGACCTAAATGCCCTGTCACCCGGGGCTTGTGACCGTGCACGTCCCACGTGTGCAGGGGTGGCGGCTGCAAACCGCTGAGGAGATCCTGCACAGGATATCCATGGGACTGCGGTAGGACTGGGGGTCCCCTGCTGAGTACCTGAGGGGGCCAGTGGGGCTGAGTGACCTCCCAGCTCCTACAGGGTGGTGTCCCCATACGCTGGGACAGGACTGGGGAGATGTCTGCTTTCTGGTCACCCAAAACTGCCCCTGCAGAGCCCCATCCCCACTGCTGAGCATCTCTGTGCACATCGGCCTGGAGATGCTCAGGAGCAAGCCCTGCCTTGGGCGGTGCAGGGGTTTGCCAGGCAGGCAGTGGGGAGAATGGAAGGGGATTCCCACTACTGGCTGCTCCCTGCAGGCAGAGCATAAACGGCTGCTGTACGCTGAGAGGCCACCAAAATGCCCAGGGCTAGAGATGGAGATGACGGGGGGACTCCCTGCTAACCTCGGGGTGCAGGAGAGGGTGATTACCAACAGCTCGGCTGTCTGCTGCCAGCGGGCAGCCCAGCGCCGGCTGCAGATGATTCCTGCCCTGTGCCAGCCTCCACTCCCAGGTCTCACGCAGCGGGTGCACAGCTCTCCAGAGGGAACGTGCTCCGTTCCCCAGGGAGGGAGACATGCAGCCCCCGGGGGAGGAAGGCTCCGGGGAAATGGAATTCCCTATATCCACCCGCAGAGGAACGAGGAGGAGTGTCCCTGTGCCCCGGGACCCAGCAGCATCCCGGGGTGTGGGAGCTGGCACGGCGGCTCCCTGCTTACCCCGGGATGTCGGTGCCTCGCTTTCCCGCTCATCCCTGCGTGCCGCTGCTCCCGTTGCCCTCTCACCCCGGGATGCCGATGCCCCGGGTCCCCGACGCACCCCAGGGTGCTGACCCCTGCAGTGCCCGGGGATGCTGGTACCCCAGGTTTCCGGGATGTAGGTGCCCCGGTCCCTGTGTTACCGATCTCAAGGTCCTCGCCGCGCCCCAGGATGCCAGTGCCGCGGGTCCCCGGGATGTCGGTGCCTGCAGCTCCCCGGGATGCCGATGCCGCGGGTCCCCACCCCTCCCCGGGATGCCGCTGCCCTCGTACCCGCCCGCCCCGGGTGTCGGTGCCGCGATCCCCGCGTTGCCGGTGCCCGCAGCACCCCGGTAGCGGAGCCCGGCCCCGCGCCGCCGCTCACCTGCCTCGGCGCCGCCCCGCCGCAGCGAGCGTGCCCGGCGCGGAGCC
>WBMZ01017397.1:0-13622 GCA_013400975.1 Atrichornis clamosus | reverse complement strand
AATTCCTTCCCAATATCCCATGGGAGGCCATTCCCCATGTGCTGTCCCTCCATCCCTTGTCCCAGTCCCTCTCCAGCTCTCCTGGAGCCCCTTTAGGCCCTGGAAGGGGCTCTGAGCTCTCCCTGGATCCTTCCCTTCTCCAGGCCGGACACTCCCAGCTCTCCCAGCCTGGCTCCAGAGGGGCTCCAGCCCTTGGAACGTCTCTGTTGCCTCCAGATCTGTCTCAGGCTGGCACAGGACCCTCTCCAGTCACTTTGCAGTGGGTTTTTTTTGGATAACCACTTCGCAGAGGTTCCCCAAACAACAGCAAAACCCAGAAACGGGACGAACTCAGAACAGGGATATTTTATTTCCAGCCTAGAGGCTGAGAAAAGCCCTTCACACCGTCAAGATCAGCCACTTCCACCTGGAGACCTCTTAAAGGTCATCTCAAAAGGGTTTGCCAAGAGACAAAGTGCAGAGGGATCCCCCAGGGATGCTCTGGAAGAAAAACTCACAGGAGTAACCAATTCACAGCACCCCATGGAAGAGGAACCGTGGCTTCCTCCCTAAAAAAAGACAGAAAAAGAGCTCTGCCTTTTACTTTTTTTTTTTTTTAACAGAGATTTTATTTCTTCTACTCAAGAAGCAGAGTTTAAAAGGCAGCAGGAAGCCTGTCCAGCTTACACCGGGATAAAACATCCACGGGAAAGTGCTGCCAGGGCCAGGCATCAGCTCCTGCGCGATGCTCCCGAGGGGCAGGAAGCCACTGCACGATTTCCTTTTCAAATCCCGGTGTTTTCAAACCCAGACCAGGGCGACTGAGGAGCCGCTGGCTCTGCTGCCAGGCTGTCCCTGCCCCGGCTCCAAAACCGCTCCATTCCTGGAAAACCGACAGCAGGGATGGGCGCCTTCCGCCGGCACCATCCTCCTCCTCCTCGTCCCGCCCGTG
The DNA here is from genome assembly GCA_013400975.1 of Atrichornis clamosus. NCBI lineage: Eukaryota > Metazoa > Chordata > Aves > Passeriformes > Menuridae > Atrichornis > Atrichornis clamosus. The sequence continues at coordinate 12,691 of WBMZ01017397.1, read as the reverse complement.
CCTGGAGCTCTCACGGCTGGGGAGAAGCAAAAAAAACCCCAAACCCACGAGAGGCTGCACCCAGCGGCTTCCCCTCTGGAGAAGGATCCTCCCGTGGGAAAACAGAGCTCGTGGTGTCAAACCAGGTCCCGAGCCCGAGCCGGGCTCCTCTCCCAGCCGTCCCGGGGTGTTTCCGTGCGGCCTCTCCTGACTAAGCACGGCGGGACTGCAGGAATCCCGTCTTTCCGGCTGGGAAGCCTCTGGCACGGTGCTGGATGTGAGGCTCAGGGCCGGGGAAATTGTGTTCCTCCAGGAATTCTCTCCCCCGCCGCACTCAGGTGTGAGGTGAGACCCCGTGAGATGCTGCCCTGCACTTAAAAATGTTCACACTTTTTTTAGCAAAGACGTTACTGGAAACACCTCTGCAAATCCCCCCTCCTGCTTCTCAGTTCTCCCAGCTTCCATGAGGAGCATTTCCCAACATGCTGGAAAAAAAGCTTTCAGAGGTACCGATGCAAGATGAATTTAATTAATCAAATGAGGGAATCAATGCGAAGCCCAAGGAAGAAGAGTGCTGCAGTCCCAATATTCATTTGGGAGGAGATATTGAAATAAACATACAAAAATAAAGATATTTTGCATTTGCATCCCCAGCAAACAGCTCCAAAAGGTACCAAAAACCCTTTCACAGTCGGCAAAACCGAGACGCAGGGAAGGAAATCATTTTCCTGTTAATATTGGAGGTGAAAAAACTCTTAATGAAAGGCAACCACCTTGAGGCAGGGAAGGGAGGGAGAGGTCCGGGGCTTGTTTTAGCAGCAACAAAGCACCGGAGAAAGCCAAATTACCTGTGCTGGGAGCCAAGTTACACATGGGCTGGTCCACGGGGCCACGGACGGGTGTTACAGAGGGAAGGAGAAGGGCCAGAGCCGGCAGAAGCCCCCCTGGTGCTGCTGAGCCCCCCAGCACATCACCCCTTTGCAGACCACTCCGGCTGCTCTCCCACAGCCCCATAAGCTGCCAAAATATTTTTCCAGGCAGCACAGGGAGCCTTAGGACGCGGGTCAACCAGAAAGAGAAGTGTTTTGAGGCACCCCACGGCCATCGGCTCTCAGAGCTCCCCCAGACGTGCGAAGGCTCCAGCTCGTGGTCTGCCCCAGCAGTTTGTTTCCTCAGCGCTGGGGTTTGAGGCAGGACACTCACTTCCAGAGCAGAGCTCCAATATCCCGTAAAAAAACCGCGCTTTTCCTTCCCACACGGGGCCGGGAACGCATTGTTTGGAACTTCCCACCGGATCCACCGGCTTCCTGCCGGTGTTAAACCGAGATACAGCAGTGCCACGCACAGCCCACCGCGGGGTTTGTTTTGTCTTCTCCCTGTACCGTAAAAAAGAGCCGTTTTCTTGGAATTTTAAGTTGCTTCCATCCCCTTTCTCGGCTGTCCCCAGACCTGAATTGCCTGCAGGGACAGGGAGGCGTCCCCGGGCTCCAGCGACCCCAGTCCCGTGACACAGGAAGCCCAGCACCGCGGGGGTTTTATTTCCTCCCGCTTTCAGGCTGTACCAAAGTTTGAAGTCGTCAGTGAAGCCATAAAAACTCGACCCCTTCCTCGCGGGCGAGGCAAAGCTCTGGAAAACCAGGGTTTATTCCGCTTTTCACGAGCGAAAAGTGTTTGTGAGCGATAAAAATGCTCCTTGCGCTCCCACCCAAAACTTCCGTGCATCAGTCCAGCCCAGCTCTTCCTTCAATCACCCAGCGTTTTCCTCTGATTTGGGAGGAAATCAAAATATTTCCAGGTGGCACCTCAATGCCTCAGTTTCCGCAGGGGTCCTGTGAGAAAAGCACCTGAGCAGCTCCTAGAAACCAACTCCTACAGGCTGAAAAATCACTAAAAAAAGCTATTTACGCTGTTGATACCAACCAGCAAGACAGTGGGAAGCAAAGGACTTGGCAGAGCCTCGGTGGCCGGGGGAATTCCCTCAATCCCGGCCCTGCGGGAAGCCCATTTTGCAGCCTTTTCAGCCTCAGTAATCAGAAAAGGAAACAAAACCCACATCCTCTCCTCCCTGCTGCACCTCCCGTGGTGCCCTGGCCACGCTGTGCCTCTTATCTCCCCTCTCCATGGGTTGTCCTCACATTTCCCTCTTTGCCTGGCCAACGACTTCATTCCCTGCTCCTGCTGAACAACCACAAGGTCGCCTTCACCTTGCCCCAGCCAAGCCCCTGGGCAAGAGCTTTGTGAATGAAAAACCCCACTTGTCCCAGGACACGCCGTAAATTTGCATCCGCGCCGCTTTGTGGGGCTGGCTCTCCTCCCTGGGGAATTGTTAAGTGGATTTAAGGGATGTGACAGATTTATTGGGCTCCGGAGGTCTCCAGTTCCCCCGGGTCCGTCTAGTGCCACGTTGGGGTCAGGGGTTAAAGATCCCACATCGTAAAAGGCAAGAGTTCAATGGCTGAGCTTGGATTTTTGTGTCTCTGCAGCATTAACAAAATGCGGAGTGAGGGGGTTGAATTGATCCCCCCAAACCCCCCCGAGCAGACCCCTGCGAGCCTGGAAGAGCAGGGCTTTAAACACCGGGTGCAGATTCCTGGAGCAGCCTGAGATTACCAGGGAAGGATTTCTGGCTTTTCCCTTTATACCTGCCAAAGCTCCGGCGCTGAACTCTCACCCGCTCCTGCCCCATTTTCCTGGCAGGCAGCGCTGCCTGGCCAAGCTGGATTAAACACTGTCACCAGCAGCACTGGGAGGGCCACGAGTGACCGCAGGGGACGGGTCAGAGCCCCAAAAAGGGGGGCTGGACCCACAGCGTCCACCTGGTCCTGCAGGGCCCTCTGAGCGGGAATCCCTGTGGGATCAGGGAGGGGACACACGATGCTTTTTGTCTTTGATGGTGGCAGCACCTCCCAGCTCCTGCACTGGATCCCAACAGGAGAAGGTGCCAGGGCAGCACAAACCGAGCACCAGAGCAGATGCGGGGCTGCTGCGACCCCCAAAACCTCCCTCGGCACCAGCCCCGCTCCCTCTGCCTCAGCTGGGCATGGCAGGAGCACTCGGGAGAGGAGGAATATCCAGAATTTCCCAGGCATTAAGCACAGGGCTGGGTGCGCCCCCCGAGCCTGGCAACAGCCCCCAGAGCCACCCCCGCGCCGCAGCACGCAGGGATCACCCCTCCCTTCTCCTGCCAGCCCCATCCCATCCCAAACCTCGGCTCCCGCAGCCCCACGAGCCAGCAGGAACACAATTCATCCCCTGCAGCTCCTGACAGCACCCTGAGCGCCAGCCAGCAGCACCTCCACCCGCGGGATCGCAGGACTCGGGGATGGGGCCACCCCCGCTCCGCGCCCCATCCCAATCCCGGGGGCGCCTGCCCCGTCCGTGAACTCCTCTCCCAGCGCATCTGGCACGCTCGGGGAGGGTCGGGGGGGGCTGCAGCACGCGGAGCCCGGGGGAGGTGACCTTGGCGGCAGCCGGGAGCCGGCCGGTCCCACACTTCCAGGCGGGATGTGCAGCGTTGCACAACCACACCTGGCAGAGCCCACCCTGCCTGGGCAGGTACCTTGTGACTGCTCCTGCCGGAGCTGCGGCGCTTTCTGGGGAAGGTCTTCTATTTTGGGAAGAATGTTTTCACTTGGCCTATATTAAGCACATTCATTTCGCAGTCACAAGGCAGGCGCAGAGCGGTGCAGGAGCCGCTTTTCCTCCAGCAGCTCCGCAGCCTGGCACATCCCGGATCCCAGCGGTGCTGGCACACACAGCCGAGCCCGCTCCTCTCCAGGTGCTGCCTAATTCAATCCCGTCCCCCTCCCGCCTTTCACACACTGCTGAGACCCACCGCTTTTAAATTCCTGGCTCGAATTCCAGCATGAAGAGCTCCCCACCCCGCTGCTGGAGACGGGAAAGCCACCAAGAATTGCTGCAACACCGACACGCGACAGCAGCGTGGAGGGAAAGCGTTGAGAAACCCTCAGGTGTGACCTCTGCCAACCTCGCTGTGCTCCCCAGGGATGCTGTGTGGGCAGGGTACAGCACAGGCATTGGGTTATGGAAGCATTTCCACCTTTTCCCTCTTTTCCCCACCACTCTCCCGAACACTGCGCCCTGGCAAGGAGGTGGATCTCTGCCCCGTGCCTCGTGGACGCTCTAATTGTGATTACAGCCCTTTAGGGATGACAGCAAAAAATAAACAAACACCTCTCCCAGGTCCCACGGCCCGGCTGGATGAGGCTCGTGGGAAAGCCCTGGGGCAGCGCCGTAATGAGGAGCTGGGATGAGGAAGAAGCATCCTCTGCTCTGACTCAGGTCGGGCTCAGCCCGGTCCCACGAGCCGCCCGGGCGAGCTGGGATGGGCTGGCAGGGCCCAGGGGCTTCACTGCCCACCCGGCTGCTCCCCTGTGCCAGCTGGGCACAGGGACCTGCGTGGAATTCAGGCCGGCTGGGCAGGGACGGCTATAAATAGCAGCGTTTTAGATTCAGCCTGCATGTGGCTCTTCCCTTCAGTCTCTGGGTTTATCTTCTCCCTCTTTCCACAGCTTTCCGCAGCCTGGGATGAAGGGGAGCACAGGCTGGACCCTTCCTTCAGTCCTACAGGGAATTCAGGGAGCTGGAACTGTTAAATTGGTCCAAATCCCCCATGTTGATGCACTTATACCAGATTAACCTTTGCATCAACAGACTCCCAAATCACACTGAACTGGCTTAACCCTTCCCTAAATGGGTTTAACTGGTTTGCAGCAGGGACTGGGACAGGTTTAACGAGCTCACTGCTGACTCCCAGCAGCGGGGCTTTCCTGGGAAGCCCCGGGCCCCCATCATACCCCCATGGAGAGGGCGACCCCAGGTTCCCCCAAAACCAGTTTGGGGGCTGGAAGGAGGTGAGGGCACTTCCCATAGTTGGGGGAGCCCCATAGCACGGGCACCTTTTCCAGAAGCTTTTTCCAGCTTTCCCCTGCCCAAATGTTCTTTCCCAGCCCCTTGGCACCCCGGCTCTGAAGGGGAACCCAAAATTTCCCCTATTTACAGTTCCCCACAGCAGCAGGGTTGCAGAGCCCCTGCCCTTACACCCCAACAAACCCCGCAGCTGCAGAGTGAAGAGAAAACAGCCTGGCACCCCCAAAACAGCCAGCCAGCCCCCCTTTCCCACCTACCCCTTCCTACAGCACCAGTATCCCCAGTCCCAGAGCAGCGCAGAGGAGCCGGTGCACAGCCGGGCCTGGCACAGCCCAGCTCCTCGGCAGGGCTGAGCCTGGAGCCAGCAAGGGCTCACATCCCCGCAGGGTGACCCTTTGTAGCTGGGAGGGAGCAATTTGGGGCAGATCAGGGCCATTTGCGGATGCTCCAGGATGCACGGGACAAAGCAGCTGCAAACCCGCCCTTGCTCCGGGCAGGGAACATCCCTTGCTCTGTGACCCAGCGAAACAGGAGCCCTTTTAGTCCCTGCCGCCAAATTAGGCATAAAAATCCCCCTCGGATCCCTTCCTAAGGCAGGCCGGAGCAGGCTGTGCCTGCAGCGAGGACAGAACATCCTGGGGGTGCGAGCAAGCCCCGGGGCCAGCCCCGCTCCGCGCCACAGGCGCCCGGGGCACGGCAGCACCTCCGTGAGGGGTGAGGCGAGCCCTGGGCTGGCCCCAGCCGCCCGTGTGTGCCGAGCAGCACGTTCCTGCTCTTATCAGCTCCATCGGGATCGGCTCCAGCGGGACCTGCAGCCAGCCTTCTCCAGCGGTGCTCCCGGCGCGCCGAGGGGAACAGCCTGAGCAGGGCGGGTCAAGGGGCTCCTCGGGGCTCTTCTGGAGCCCGACAGACTCTTGCTGCCCATTATCCCATCCCTCCTTTCCCACTGACTCAGCAGCAGGTCCCACTGAGTCACCCCTCCCGGCCGCGGCTCCTTTCCGTGGCCCGTGGCCACTTCCCCGGTGCCTTGGTTCCCATTGACTCACCCATCCAAAGCTCACCCTCTCTTTTCCAATCCCATCCCGGTCGTTTCTGGTCGCTCGGACTCACCTGGTGCCCGCCTCCCTTCCCTGCATCCATGAGGAGCTGTGAGGAGCATCCCAGTGCGGGACCCCCGGGCTGGGCAGCTCCTGAAGCACTTCCAACCTCTGCAGAAGTCCCATTCCCAAGTCTCAAGGCTGCAGGGAGTTTCCTTTTTCAGGAGCAAAGGATTCCCCCCCATTTCTCACCCTGGTTAGCATCTTCTGCTGTGTTTTTGGGTTTGTTTTTTTTTTTCATAGACCATGGGAGAAATGACAAATGATCTGCAGAATTTAGATACAATCAACATATTCCTTCACACTTCCCATCCACCCCTCCACCGTGGAACCACCCCGTGGTTTGTTTTCTCCAGCTGCAGTACAGGAAGCGTTTAGGAATGAGTCTGAAAGACTTGGGAAGCCTAGGGAAGTGGGATTTTGGGGAGCAGGGAGACGCGGGCCCTGGCGCGTGCCGGCGCACCCGGAGCCGGCCTGAGCAGCTCCGAGTGGAAAATTCCTGTCGGTTGAGCCCGGATTGTGGTTCAACAGGTTTTGAGTCCCAGCCCCTTTATTTGTGTCAGTGCAAAAACTCATCCCTAGGGCATTTGTTTGGATCACATGGGCCAGCCTATAAAAATGGGCTCTGCCTGCCCGGGCCAGTTTGCACCTGGAAAGGGAAGGCGGCTGCTGGACCGGAGCAGGGAAGAGCCGCGGGACAGAGCGGAGCCAGTGCACGCAGGTAACCACACCTGGAGCAAATCTATCCCCCATTTTTCCCCAGGGATTTGCCAGGGAGCGGCGATGGGGCAGGAAGAGGCTGTGGATTTCTCCAAGGGGAAGACGTGGCGGGGTTCAAAGGCGTGTGGGTTTGGAGGGTTGGGAAATGGGTGGCTGGGTTGTGCGGGAGCGGGGCTGGATCCTGCCACAGGAGGAGCAGCTCCAAGTGTCCCCTTGGAGCTGTCAGACCCCAACAGGCTCCGTGGGGCGCGTGGTGGCCCTCGGGGTTTAACAAGAGCAGATGAGGGCGCTCAGGCAGAGCCACGTGTGAAGAGACACCAAGGTGTGGGGGCAAAAAGACTCCCAGCGTGGAATTCCACCCCGCTCTCCCATGGGAACAGCGCGGATCAAACCAGTGGCTGTCCCCGGCCGCTGTCTGCAGTTTCAACACGCGGTGTTGACGTCTCCTGGCAGGCCCTCGGCGCGGCCAAATGCTGAGTCCCGAGTCCCCTGCCACGGCAGGGTGACAGGCAGCGCCGCGGCCGCTTCCTCGGCCCGGGAGCCGTTGGGGTAGGAAGTGGTTTTGGGCTATTTGGGAGCTGTTTCCCAAGCGAGGGCATCAGGCACGGCCGCTCCCCCGCGGGCCAGGACTTGCAGCCGGGCTCAGCGATGAGGAAAGAGGGGGATCCTCCTGCCCTGGGGCTGCCGGGCCGCTCCCAGCGCTGGCTGCTGGCGGCCTGACACCCTCGCGTCCCTCTTTCCCTCTTTTCCTCTCCCTTCTGGGATCCCCAGAAGTTTTCTCCTCGCCCAGCGCTGCTGCTTCTCCTTCCTCTGCTCTCCAGCCCTACTTGGAGACAGTTGCTTGGAGACGGGCTCCTTGTTCTTTGATGTTTTAATTCACTTTTTTTTTTCGTGGGGGAACAGTGGGGGCAAAGGGAGGTGGCACAATGGGATGTGCCACCACGCTGGTCGGGAGCAGACTGAGGAGGAGAATCCAGGAAACAGCTGGCACCAGAGGGAAAGGTCGAAACCCAGCATTTTCCTCCCCTTAGGAGCTATGCAGGCCCCCACCAAGCCCCCCATGCTCTGGGCCGGGTGCTGGCTGCAGCCAGACCCAGGAACAAGTCCCAGGACGGTCCCATTTTCTCCTTTCTCACTGAACATCAGCCCCCAGGCACCCACCCCCCACGCAGGTGCCACATGAGAATGAATTCCTTGCCTGGGGGTTGCTGGGAGGGTTATTTTCCTTTCCTGACGAAGAGCCCAGGCTGGTTGGCAACATTATCCGCCTATTTTTTGCACTGCTCTCCATAGCAAGAGAAACTAGGAGAAAAAGGGAAACAGAGAAGCCACAGGATGCACCGTTATAAGAGGAACTTTCCCCAAATAGAAGCTTTTCACAGTTTTTTCACGAGGCGTCAGCAGCTCTTAATACTGTATGAAACTGTGAATCCTGCCTGAGGAGCCTGTCAGTGCTCCAGGCTGCAGCTGCAGCCTTTCCCAGAGTGTGGGGCCGGCCGTGCCCCCCAAAACCTGCCCGGGGTGGTGGGAAAAAGCAGCTGGAAGAGCAGCCTTAGCCGTGATTCCAACCCAGCAGCGCTTTCTGCACCCCTCGGGGTGGTAAATCCCGTATAACCCAGCTGGAGGGTGCAGAAATCCTACACGGGTGGATCAAGACCTTGAATTTCGCCCTGACCTGGTTTTTTCGCTGCAAAAGATCCGTCTGGAGAGCCCCAAATGTTCATTAGCTCAGCGCTGGGGCGAAGGGATGCTGTGCTTGTGTAATAAGTTGCATTTTACAGGAGTACACGGCTCCTTCTGGGTTTAAATATTTATAAGCTGAGTGATGAATCCCTGAAGTTCTGCAGCCATATCGATGGCAGGGTGAGTTGTCACCCGTGGGGTGTCAGGTGGCTGCTTCCAGGGCCGGGAGATGGGTCCTAGGATGTCCCCGCAGTGAATTTCCGGAGCCCCCCAAACTCCTGGCTCACAGACAGACCCTGCTGCTTTGGCAGAGCAGGGGAAGAAAGGGGCAAAAATGTCCTTTTTTGCTTCTTTTAGACCTTTCCTTCTGGTATCGGCTGTTTCCGGGGCTCTCCTCCCCACCAGCAGGGTGGCATGTCTGGGTGGGCCGCCTCTGGTGGTGCACAGTCCCTCTGTCCCCACTGTTCCCCCATCAGGGTTGGGTTTTGCCAATTTTGCAAAGTCCTGGTTGAAGATTTCTCCTGCCTCCTGGCTCCCATTGGATTCTAAGCCTGTAAACCCCATTTTTTTGAGCTGCCGCCTCCCTCCCTGGCTGCTGATGGGGCTGGGGAGTGCTCGGGGCAGCTCTCCTGAGCAAGGAGAGTCCTTATAGCACCACCCCAGCAGAAAAACTGCAGGATTTGGGGTTTTCTGAGCGCCAAAAGGAGGGGTGACCCTTATTGCTCTTCCTGGTGAATCCATGGAAGGACCCAGCACCATGGTGGGTGTCTGGAATCCACTCCCTGGCAGGAGCCAGGCGCCTGCCGGCTTTGCCAGGAGCAAATCCCAGGCTGGACTCTGCTCCAGCCTGACGTGTGCAGGCACTGCTGATCCAGTGACAGGAGAAGGAGGGACAGCCCCGCTGCCCTGCCTCGCTCCACAGCTCACAGGAGGGGACACCGGCCAAAGCCACCACGCCGGGGGGCTCGGTGGCCCGCTGGCCACCCCGGGAGCCGGGCACTGCCCGGGGTGCTGGGATCCACAGGGAAGGCTCTTAGCCCAAGGGTGAGGTGCTTGGAGTGCGGGGTGGGAGCTGGGGGACGCCACCCTGGGGAGGGGAGGCCGTCACTGTGGGACCTTCAGTGCAGGGGACGGGTCTGTGCGCGCTCCGTGGACTGATTGATTGATTGATTGATTGATTGATTTGGGTCGGTTTTTGCAGTGGCATGAGGAGGGCAGGCCTGGCAGCGAGGTGCAGGGACAGCAGGGAGACAAGGGACAGCTCCGGCCCCGCACCAGGACACCGCTGGGCCAGCCCAGGACTCGCCTTCCCAAAAACCTTCCCGTCCCCGGGGCCGGGGGGTGACACCGAGCACAGGCAGGGGGTGGCTTTAGGAGGCGGGTGCGTGTTTGGGGTGTTCTCACGGAGCCCTGGTGCCCTCTCCTTCCAGAGTCTGCCAAGAGAAAGCGATGGAAAGCCAAGGGAAGGGCAGCCCCGCCGGGAAGATGACTGCCATGGCTCACAGCCTGTAAGTACCCCCCGCTGCCTCCGCCAGCCTCCCGCTCCTGGCGCTTTTCCTGCGGCCACTTTCTCCAGGGGACTTTGCTCTTTGCTCCCCTCACGCCACTGCAACGCCTCCGTTCCCACGTGGATAAGGTGGAAAACACCCGGCAGGGCTTAGGGAAGGGCAAGGCAAAGGCAGGGTCCTGGTGCTCCAGGGCTGCCGGGGATGTCGGCGTGTCTCCCCATCCCAAATCCACCTTCTCCAGCGAGGGATGCATTGCCGTGTTCCCTTCAGCCCCTTGCAAGGGGAAAAACGCTGAGCTCAGCTGGATTTGGGGGTCAGGGTGGGGAGCAGAGCCAAGAAAGCTGCAGTGGTTGCCGGGCGTCTGCTGGCTGCTCCAAGGAGCATGAGGAAAATGGGTTTGGATTTGGATCACTGCATCCTGCCCTCCCCAGCAAGGCTGGGCAGGGTCCTGGCAGCACCTGGGAGGGGTGGAAACGCCCCTGGCATTAAACTGGAGAGCCATAAACTTTACCGGGTAGGGCATGGCTGGAGCAACGTCCACTTGTGTCTCGGATATCCCGAGAGCTTCTTCATTCCGTGCTGGGGAGTGGGACATGGAGGGAGGAGGATGCTATGGGGTGAAAAGGGGTTCTTGGTGCCAGTGGTCTGAGCTGGCCAGTGTGACCCCCAGAGCTCAGCCTTGGGTTTGGAGCTCTTTGCCTGGGGGCGAGGGGGGTTATGGAGCCGGACAGATGGGATTCCTTCAGGGACAAGCTCAAGAGGCTCAAATCGGGATGGCGGGAGCAGGGAGCAAAAGGCCTTTTAATTACAGCCCTGCCAGAGACAGCGGTGCTGAGGGAGGGGAGGTGGTGCCTGGCAGCTGTGCCGTGCCATGGGCAGCTGTGCCGTGCCATGCTGTGCCATGCCATGCCGTGCCGTGCCGTGCCGTGCCGTGCCGTGCCGCAGCGTGGGCTCGCTGGGGAACAGTCAGCTGAGGCTTGTGTTCCTCCTCCCACGGAGGAGAGGGGCTGTGAGCAGCATCCACGTGCTCCACAGCTGCTCCCGAGCCCCTTCCCCTGCCCGGTGCCCTCCCCAGTGCCTCACCGCCGGCTCTCTCCTCCCGGGAATCCCTTCTCCCGGGAAAGAGGCCCGTGCGAGCTCCGCAGCCGGAGCGTTTCTCCTGCGAGTGACAATTGTGCTTTTGTTTTGTCTGGCTGCGAGAGGGGCAGGCGGGAATTTGGCTGCCCAGAAAGCAGCCGGGAACCCTTTCTGCCACAATTAAGCACCTGCTACAAGCGAGCAAATAAGCCAAATCATGCGGCTGGCAAACAAGCTTTACGTGTTCCTTCCCCGTGACCCACTCCAAGAAGAAGAAAGCTCCAGGCTGCGGCTCGGCTGCTCGCAGCTCCCGTTGCAGGGATTAAACAGCTCCGCCGCCGGCCCCCGGTCCCGGCGTGGGCACCGAGGCAGCGCCGGGAGCTGCCTCTTCCCGGCTCAAAAGCCAAAAGGGCTTCCCCCTCCCCAAATTAGCGGCTCCATCTCCTTCTGCTATGGAGAGACAGATCCCCGTCCTGCGAGTTCGGTGAGGCGGGGGGCGATGGCCGGGCTGGGGGGGCCGTGCCGGGGAGAAGGTGCGAGGTGAGCGCTGAGCTTGGGCGCCGCTTGATGCGGTGTGGCATCAGTGCCGGCCGCGCCGCGGGATTCCAGCCGGCCTGATCCAAGCGGGAAGGGATCAGGCCATTCAGGGGGCCGAGCTTAGCACGGCTCAGTGGCGGAGACGGGGAGGGAAGGCAGACGAAAGCCTCGGGAAAGGATGGCGAGGATCACATGATGCGGATATGCGGGGTCAGAGCAGCGGGGCCAGCGGTGCCGGGCGCCTTCCCGGCAGCCACGCTGCAAAGATGACTCGCAGTTTTTTATGCCCTGGGGGTTCGGATTTAGGGTGGCTGCCCCTGGGGGCGAGGAGGGGGCTGCAATAAGCCCCGCAGAGTGGGATTAAAAGGCCGGACCGCAGCGCGTGGCCTGTGCTTGGAGAGCATGGAGCAGCTTTGCTCCCCTCCGGGAGAAGCAGCCCTGCAAGGGTTTGGGGGTGCCCCGGGGGGGCTTGTGAGGGGTCTCCTCCACCACCAGCACCACACATGGCCCAGCTGGGAGCCGGCAGCCCTGTGAATCCCCCGTGAAACTTGGGGAGAGGGAAGGGTGCTCAGAGTGGGGTGAAGGAGGGGGTGCACCCCTTCTCCAGATCAGGACTGGGGAAGCTGGGGGGTCGGATGCAGAGGGAGGGTGGAGGTGAGATGCAGGAGGGGATGACGGTGTCATCCCCCCATAGATGTCAGGGATGATGGAGGGCAGGGGCAGGATGGGGGTCTCACGCAGAAGGGGGATAGAGATCCATGCAGTGCGGGACTGGGGGGCAGGATTGGGGGCCAGGACGAAGATCCCTGCAAGGGCGGGTTGGGGGCAGGATGGGGGCCCCAAGGCAGGATGGGGGGGGCACAACAGAGCCCCTGCGAGGGAAGGTTGGGAGCAGGATGGGGTTCCCAAGGCAGATTTGGGGGGACATGACGAAGCCCCCAGCGAGGGAGGTTTAGGGACATGACGGGGGTCCCCATTCGCGGCAGGATGCGCCCGTACCCCCCCCCGGATCCCCCCCCATGTCGCTCTCAGCCAATGGGCGGCAGCGGGGGGGGGCCGGGGGCGTGGCTCCGCCGGGGCCGCTTGTTTTTTGTGAATGAAAGGCGGGGCGGCCGCGACTGCAGCGCGCAGGGCAGCGCGCACCGCTCCGCGCAGCGCGCAGGGCCGCGATCCGCGCAGGGCTCCGCGCAGCGCAGCGGG
>WBMZ01017395.1:0-11193 GCA_013400975.1 Atrichornis clamosus | reverse complement strand
CCGCGTCCCGGGGCCCGGCCGGCCGCGGCCCTCCGGCAGACCCCGGGAGTTCTGCCTTTCCAGCAGCACTACTTTAGCTCACAGTAACAGAACAAATCTTTTTCTCAGATTCAAACCCGTGCATACGGGTATATATATAGATTTAGATTTACCAATGTTTTATACATATATACATTGATTTTAATATTTATTTATATACACACATAGATACATACACATCCACTCGTATTTTTAAACATTATATGTATTTAAATATCTATTTTAAATACGTATATAAGTTCTATACATAGGTTTATATTTACAAACACTGTACATATAAATATAGAATCATGGGAATTGGAAGATGAGAGGTGGGAGAGTCCATGTAGCTCGCTTGAAATGATGGTTTCTTTCTGGCTGTTTAAAGCACCGTTCCCCACAGATAGTATCAATCCCGAAAGCCTGCCCAGAAGGGCTCTGGGGCTGGCAAAAGCGGCCCTGAGTTTCAGTGCCCACCTCTGGCCCCTCTCGATGCCACCGCCTGTACTATGCGCTTCCCAGTGCCCACGCAGGACTGCGACGGCTGCACTGGGAATGGCGATTCAGCTGCTGCTGCTTTTTACGAGAACAAAAAACAGAGGGATTCACCAGCTTGGTGAAATGGAGAGGCTGCAGTCCCCCTCCATGCCCAAGCCTCCCTCTCGACCCGGCAGGCCTACCAATTATTATTGCTTTGTTTCAGAGAGGGGTTTGTTTAGTGCGTTGGGTTTTTCGGAGGCGTTAATTTTTTTTCTGTTTCACTTTGATTTGTGTGTGTGTGTTGGGTTTTTTTCTTTTTATTTTTCTTCCACCCCTCCCCCCTTTTTTTTTTTAAAAAAACACGATTCTGAATAATTGCAGCCCCGGATCCGTGAGCCCTTCTGAGCTTTCGGTGTCACGCAAACAGTGGCACGTGAGTTTCTCCCTCGGCTCGAGAGATGGCTCTTCCCTGAAAACCTCATCCAAATTGATGTTAAAAAATATTCAATTATTGTAAAATAAAATAACAGCGGTTTTGGCGGCCGCCACCAGCACCACGTCACTGTGCCCAGGTGGAGAGCTCCCGCAGGCCTCCCCTCATCCCGCTTGCTTCCCCCCGGGTATCCTCCGTGCCGCGCAGGGGTGCTGGGACGTAGTCCCCAGCAGCCCGAGGGGACGGCAGGGAGGGCCGAGGCTGATTCTCGCTTCTCTCCAGGGGGGTCCTATGTGGTGGAGCCAGAGGAGAACAAGCGGACGAGGACGGCGTACACGCGGGCACAGCTGCTGGAATTGGAGAAGGAGTTTCTCTTCAACAAGTACATCTCCAGGCCGCGGCGGGTGGAGCTGGCTGTCATGTTGAACTTGACCGAAAGGCACATCAAGATCTGGTTCCAGAACCGGCGGATGAAATGGAAGAAGGAAGAAGACAAAAAGAGAGGGGCGGGCAACAGCAATGACCCCGAGCAAGACTGCGTGGTGTCCTCCGGGGAGCTCCAGTCCAAGGAGGATCTCCAGCCATACCCTGCCGGGAACCTTCCCTCGGGAGCCTCCAGGGACCTCCTCGCCCCCAACCTAGTCCCCAGAAGGCAGCAGGACTCTCGATGAGCCGCGGGGAGCCCCACGCCCCGGGACGAGGAAAAGGATGGGACATGGGAAAGAGCCGAGAAGCTGGCGCCGGCTTCCCGCCGCCGTGCCGTGCCATGCCTTGCCCACCCTCTCCCGCTTTCCCCCGGGGAAAATCGGTGCCCCCATTCCGAAGATCGCGTCCTCCGAAAAGTGAATGGAAGGTGTTCAGCTGTAACAAGGAGAATCTCACTGTGGGCCCTAGCGCCAGAGGAGGCCGCAGGGAGCCGCCGGGATGGCGGCGAGCTGGGCACCGCTCCCCCGGGCCACCCTCGCCGCAGCAAGCCCTGGGGCATGCTTGGGACAGCTTCCCCCGGGGAAGGCGGGTCTCGGGTGGCCACCGACGGCGTGTGCAACCCTGGACGCACGGATCGGTGTGGGAACTGGAGGAGAAGCGAGCGCACGCTTACTTGCCGCGGACAGCTGCTCGGTCGGGGCGCGCCTCCTGCCGCGTCCGACGGTCCACAAGCGCAAACGCGGACCCGTGTACCCCGGGCCATCCACGGGCTGGCACACCGCCGTCCCCATCCCTTCCAGTCGCCCTAGGGCGTCGGCTCTACCGAGGACTCTCTCAGGACTGTTACTTCTTTGGAAACTGGAACTTGGTTTCTTTCGTTTTCTTTTGCTTTTAGGGAAGAAAGAGGGGGGAAAAAAAAAAGAAAGCAAAAGTAAAAAAAAGAGAGAAAAATTTTAAAAATTAAAAAAGAAAAAGCCCACGTGTCCTGCGGGCAGGATTTTTCTCCCCCGATGACCGGCTCCCGATGACCGGCACAGGTTGCCAGGCCGTCCTCTGGGCTCCGCCAGAGGCTGCAGGGACCCTGTCCGTCTGGGCTCCGGGGGAACTCGGCGGCTCCAGAGCTGCGCTCGCCTCCTCGAGGGGTGAATGCGAGCCCAGGGATGCAACAGAAAAGTCGCGGGTGATCTTCGGGCGGCGAGCAGAGAGCGCGGTATGTCTGGGGCGGTTGGGCTGGTCCCAGGGACATTGTCCTTTGGTGAAAAGCTCCTGCCTCCCTCTAACTCTTCCGCAAACTCGGACTCTGCTTTGGAGAGGAGAAACCTCTCTGCAGCACAAGCTCCTGTTCCAGCGCGGCTCTCTGCGTGGTTTTTCTTCGCAGACCTGGCTTTACACCCCAGCAGAGGCTGGAGCCGCTGCCTCCCGAGGCACTACGGGGCACCGAGGACTTTTCCCGGGTGCTATTTTTCGGTCCGGCCCGGTGTGCGGGAGAGCTGGGCTGCTCCGGGCTGGAGAGGGGAGAGAGCCTGGCCGGGGTTTCCCTGTGAGGAAACGCGTAGCGGGGGCCCGCGCCGGCCGCCCCGGGCCCAGCCTGCCTTTTCTGATGCCAGGAACAGCTTCCCCGTCCCGACAACAGTGAGAACTTGTCTAAGTGGGAACAACAAATCACATCCGAACTAGAAACAGAAATCAGCCGTCGGAAGGAAGTAGGAACTGTCCTGTTTGCTGTCGGTCTCGACGGGGAGGTTCCTGCCCTGTACCCGGCACCAATAACCCCTCGAGCATCCCTCGGGGACTGCCACAGTTCCTCCCTCTCTGCGTGCCCGGGACTGCCATGGGAGGAGGCAAATGAGAAGGAGGAGAGCCTGACCTACTCTGGCCAGAGGATGTTCCCAATACCTCGGCTGAAAGCGAGGGGGAGAGGAAGTAGCTTGGCACAGCTTTTTGGGTTTTTCCCATCTTACAAGAAACTTTTAACACTAAGGTGGAGACTTGAACTGAAGGTGTAATTTGTCTATTGCTTTTCTTTCCTCTGGGGACATTAAGATCTATGTGCAAACAGGAGTATTTCTGGTAATTTTTCCTGCAAGTTGCCTGAGAAATTTATCATCTGAGCCTGTGTATGCTTATTCATCAAAACGCAGTCAATGAGTGAGAACTTTTACTAATGATTATATGAGCAAAATTCAAATAAATCTCTTCTGCTTAAGAAGCAAAGCACCATATTAATTAAAGTAATATTTCTTAAATTTTGGGGGACATGAAGCCATTTTTAAACCTAAGCATTTTTAATCACTATTCATTAGCATTAACCTGTCACTGGTAACATGCAGTGGGACAATTTCCACATACCTTTTACAGTGTCTGACACTGACATTAAATTCGGGAGACACTATAAAAACAGATCTATCTGCAGCAGGGATGTCTCTCACACAAAATACCACGATTTTTTCTAAGATTTGTAGAGCACATTGCCCTGGCTGAGCAGCACACACGGCAGCTGAAATGTTGCCTGTCCTTTCTCTAGTTTAGTGCATTCAGTTTCGATTTTCTTTGTGCACTGCTCTGAAAATGAAAAAGTTACATGATTGATATGAATCGTTTGACCACGGTGCCAAGGTATTTTTATTAGTAGAAGCAGAATCAGACCTGCATGATTTAGTTTTAATGAAAAAAGCCTTTTTCTTCTAAGAGCTGACATAGTTTATGGGTACAATGCTTACATTTTTATATATATTTTCACCCTTTTAACCACTACACCAACAGAAAAAATTACATTAACTGCATCAAGACAGCTCTGGGACATTGTATCTTCACCTGACAGAACAGCCAGCCCTACACAGTGCTGGGGAAAGGCAAGGCTGACATGGAGAGTTATAAGGTTATTAGAGTTCTTGTGCCTTGTCATCTCACCAAAGACAGTTGTCCAGATATACCCACCTACCTAGGAGACACCTCCCCTTATGAAATAGTTTATGATTTATATGTAATCACCTTTATGATTTATATGTAATCACCTTTAACCCTAGAATAGGATTTCTGCAAAATATTCTGAAAATACTTTTAAAATTAGGCAAGAGATGTAAAGTGTGAGATGTCTTTTTATTTCCTTCTTGGGCAATAGTTACGCTATTTAGGCAGGTGTGGGAGAAGTATGTCCCCAAGAATTGTATGTGTTCAGTGTTAATTATTTTAAAGAAAAGCTGAGCAAGATTCAGGGCAATTTTTCCATCCCTCTGTGCATCAGGCTGTGGTGTCCACTGTACCAGGAACTATGGAGACATCTCTTCTGCCTATGGCTCCAGGGAAGCTGGTGAGGCTGCAAGTTTTGATTGAGCTTTGCACAGGAACACCTTTGCTGCTCCTGCTTTGCTCAGATACCTCCCCCAGCACTGCAGGGGAAGCGTTCTTGTCCTGCTTCTGCACTACTGGGACATTGTTATTCCATGAAAGACCACAAGGCAGGACGTCTCCTTTCTCCAAGCAGGGCTGAGCATCTAAGGTTAATGGCACACCACTAGGCAAAGGCTGGCAGGAGCCTGGCAGGAGCTGCTGTCACACACAGGCCAGAACCTGCTGCCATCTGTGATGCTACAACTGCAGGCCCTGCTGGGGGGCTGTTTTGGCAGAGGCTGGGCAAGAGAAACAGGATCTCATGCACACCTTGTGCTAACCCCTGCTTTACCCACCCCTGCCATGGGACCATGTGCCAGGACCCTGCGGGGATGTCCATATGAAAGGTAGGATTGCAAGACTGTACTTGTCTACTCTATTACAAACCCATATGTTTGCCTGAAAAAAATTCCATTTATGAATAATTATGCCCATAAATCAATTCTTAAAGCAGTGATTTAACCTAAGGTGTGAAAGTCTTTCCAGTCTGACACTGAAAGCTGCTACCTCCCACACTGTGGTTGCTGCTCCTGCCATGACCACAGCTGAGGAGAGATGTTGCAGGCTGAGAGAAGAAATATTGCTCAGGAAGGCTTCAGTGCTTTGAAGTGCAACCAGAGATGCAGCCAGCCCTGCAACAACTGCCAAAGCAGGGTCTAGTAGCCTGGGCAATGCACCTCACAATGTGTCCTCCACACAGGGCAGAGCTGGCTAGGGGTGAAGTGCTGAGTTTCAAGGCTTGTTTCGGGAATAGAAAGAAATGCCATTGTGCTCCCTTCACTCCTGGTAGCTTATAGGGTTGTTCTTGTGAGACTTTTCCACAGAAGCGTAGGCACACCTTGCAAACACACATGCACACACACACACACACGGCTTCCAATAAACTGTGACTCAGAAAGGCAATTCCTTTTCTGCTGTCTTCTTCCCTGGATGGGAATAAGAATGACCAGATCTACAGGCATATTTTTTATAGTAATCAGGAAGCAATCTAGGGAGAACAATAAAATGAAATGAAAAGATAATGATAATGAAATGTGGAAACACTGCAGTGTCCATGTCAGCAGTGAACACTATCTACTTTCACTTAGCCACTACTTATTTTCATCTAACACTTGCCATTTATTGTCATTGCTCCTGTCCCACTGGCTTCCAGCACCCTTTACAGTATCTTTCTGTGCACCATGCCAGCACCAATGTGCCCCAGTAGTGCTTTAGCCACAAGTGCAAAGAATGGTGAAGCAAAGAAGAAAGTGCTTGGAGGCAAGGCTTCTCCTAATCTCTGCCTTTCTCCATCTCCTCTCCTCCCACCACTTGCTGTCCTGGTATGCAGCTCCTCTGTTCCCCTGTGCTTTTGGGATCACAACACATGCAGGAACAAATAAAATGCAAAGAAAATGAGCTGAGTACTTCTCTCTCCCCAGCGTGCCTTGGTGATGAGTCAGGCCTGGCCAACTTCATTCATGGAGTAGGAAACTCAAACACGTGGTTCCTCTACTATAAGGTCTGACGCACTTGCTGCCTCATATCAGGGCTTATCCCAGAAATCATTTGCTTCCGGCAGCAGCGCCACTGCAAGGAGGAAAGGCTGCAGTTGTGCTGCCTCTGCATGAGGTGCCTTTAGGCATGTTCACAGAAGCCCTGATGTCTGGCTGCATCCATCAGGATCCAGTGGACACAACAGGCAGGTACTTTTGCAAACAGACGTATTCTTCACAAACAACCCAAACACAGATTTAAAGGGAAGAAACTCCAGAAATGAAAGTGAGCTGGACCAATAAGGCAAGAACATTGCAAGTAACATTAAAAATGCAATGCATTTGCCAAGGAGCATTGACAAATAGGGGGTTGCTGGGCTTTGTCTCATAACAGACCTGGTCTGGGAACAATGGGCTGCTGACAGTGGCAGTTCACTTTCTCCCTGTTCTTTGACCCAGATCCAGGAGGAGAAAAGCATCTGCTCAAAGAAATCTTGGCACAATGTGCTTAAGGTTCAAAAGTAAAACTCAGTCAGCAGGCTCAGAAAGCAGAGGGTGAAATGGCGTGTGTCTCCACTTCCAGGGCTCAGCTTGATAGTGGATACTGGAAGAGGTGTCTTCAAGAGCGACTGGTGGCATTCTGGTGTTTTATTTGATCCGGGGCAGTGTGTGCCATTATATATTCAGCTATGCCTGCTTTGGACATTCCCTGCAGACCTCAAAGCACTGAGCAGAGGCACGCAAGGATTAGTGACTTCACTGGTGTAAGACGTCAGAAACAGGAGCTCCCCTTGGAGGGAACAGAGGGTACCCACAGCACGTGCTGGGAGACCAAGCTGCCTCAGGACCAAGGTGGAGCTAGGGGAGGTATACCAGGCCCTGGACTGTGCAGAGACTTGTGTTTGAACACCATGTCCTTGGGCCCAAACCCTTCTCCAGAGAAAAGCA
Source organism: Atrichornis clamosus (assembly GCA_013400975.1). Taxonomy (NCBI): domain Eukaryota; kingdom Metazoa; phylum Chordata; class Aves; order Passeriformes; family Menuridae; genus Atrichornis; species Atrichornis clamosus. Next base: position 4,023 of record WBMZ01017395.1, on the reverse strand, counting down.
AACAGTTACCTGTTGGGAGCCTCAGCTGGGTGTGGCACTGTAGGGCTCCAAGTAATGTTTTGAACACAACCCCTCCTGGAGAGGAGGTTGTACCTTCCTGCAGCAAGCCGTAGCAAAGCAGCCCCCTTGCATCCTGGCTTTTAACAACAATTCAGCACAACTGCTCAAGTCCCTCTGAATCAAGCACGTGCCTCTCACTCCCTGCCAAGCTTCCAACCGGGAGAGCTGATCTGGAACGCCCTCTCTCCTTTTCTGCGGCTAAGCCCTTGGTGGTGAGTCAGTATTTGGCTAAGGGTGAGACAGCATGAGGTGACATTGCTCAAGATAAGCTGGCAAAATAGCAAGTCCTGTTTTGGGATTTTTCTTTTTTAATCCATTCTGTAAACTGAATTTTTATTCAAAGAATGAAAATTGTCCGAAAAGGGGGAGGAGAGAGAAATCCCTTCTACTTTGAAGGCATCAAATCCTTTACCCTGGAATGAATGTGGTAGAACTTATTGTTAAAGTCAAGCTGGTTTCTGGAGTTGTAATTGGAAACCTGCTCACAGCTTCACCCTCTGCTGCCACATCATTGATGGTTTGTTATCTTCATCCCACAGACCTTAGTGAGACAGTTTCACTTCAAATAAAAAGAGGTATGTCTGATGGCAGGTGTGCAAGACAGCATTTTGAGCTGTAAATGAGATTAGGTGGAGGTAAAGGCAGAGGAAAGGAGCATAAAGCATAGAGCTGCATGACCCTTGCATGACAAAGAAGGGATTTCTTAGGAGAATCCCTGAAGGAGCAAAAATAGAGCTGAAACTGAAACCACTGAGCTTTCTACTCTATTCTTCTGCCCAAAGTAAGATCACTTCAGACATGTTGTTCTGCCCTCTTCACTAAGGCTTACATAGCTGCAGGTTTCCAGGTCTCCTCTGCTCCAGTGCATCATTATTCCTACCATGAGTGCATTTTCCTAGCATCCAACCAGTCTTACATGTTGCAGTTACAGCCTATAGTTTCTTGCCCTGTCAGCAAGGAGAGGACAGTGTATTTCCCTTCTCTTTAAAACAGCCTTCCAAGAAGCCAAAGGAAAAGCTTTGGAGAAGAAAATTAATTTTCTAAGCAACTTCTGGCTTACTAGAGCCTCGCTAGAGAAATTAGCAAGAGCAGTTTCCCAGAGCTCAAGAGCAGAATCTGGAGCAGATGTGCCTACAAGGCAAGTAGAGGGACAGTACTCCAAGTAGTGATGGAAGGCAACAGGATCAGTGAGCGAACAGGCAGAAGGGTGAGCTGGCACTGAAAGCAGGTGGGGTCAGAAGAGAGGTAAGTGAAGGCTGAAGCAGTTAGTTTGTTATGGGGAGAAGCCAGAGGGAGGCATTAATGGAGAAGGGTGAAGAAAAACGTAACTGATGTAATGCCAAGACCTCAACAGCTACAGGATTATGACACCAATGAGGTCATTAGCCGGGAATGCCATTTGGCTTCTAGGGAACAAGTCCCTATAGAGAGACCAGGTGCTTTGTGTGTTTTACTTAGCCGTTAATTGCAGCTTGCACCTTTCTTGCAGAAGCTTAATTCCCCCTTGTAATGTGATGGAGTTTTCTCACCTGTCTCCACATTCCTCCTGGTCCATACACTAAAGGAAAGTGTTGTGATTCTGGCAGAGGTTTTCATTTCATGCAGTTGCTCTGCAGTAGTGTTTATTCACTGTTATATGCAGGGTTTGTTCCAGGTGTCCCTGGTTATGACAAATCAGGTACTTAAGAGTCCAACTTGCTCCTGGGAAAAATAATCCAAACTCATCTAGATGCAGGCACTGGAAATTGTCAGAAAAACTGCAAAGATGCGGCAGATAAAAATCCATTTAAGGTGGCAGATTTACGTCCTGCTTCAACGAAGTCCCATTTGCTCCTATGCCTGCTTTTATCCCACCCTTTCAACTTGTCTCTGAGGAGTGAGGTAAGCCACACAGCAGCACTGCTCATGGAAGATCTGACATATCCTGCCCTCACCGTGGAGTCCCAGCCATTACATGACAGAGGGCTGGGAGTAGTGATAGCTTGTTGGAAAATGTTAGTGCCCGTGCTTTTTCTCCAGATGTGATCACTAGATAGGTCAGGGCATCATTCCTCACTGGTTGTAAATCTATAAACAGGTGGGAGAATGGAGAAAGTGAGGCTCAGGAGAGATAGGGCTTTTACAGCTTAATGTCAGGACCAAGGAAGAGACAAGCTGACACCTGCAGGCCATGTCAGCATCAAGCTGGGGAAGCCAGATCAAGGGAGATGTGGTCTTTCTTCTGCATGTTTCTGTGACGCCAGCCTGGCACCATGCCTGGTTATGGAGCATGGAGTGGATATGGAGGAGGATGCAGCAGGAACTAAAAAATATCCAGGGAGAGAGGAACTAAAGGGACTGTACTTCCCTCCATGTCATAGGGAAGGAATTGGAGCTGGGAGCCCGGAGCATGACAGCAAGGAGGAGAAGAGGCACAATTTTCTTTCAAGACTCCACTCTCCTTCAGGTCTACATGGAATAAAACACAGGGCAGAAAGGAATGGCATAGATGGAGGAACCATCAGGCAAGGGCAGAGCTGGAGAGCAGCAAAGCATAGGCAGGAGCCAGAAAGCTGTCACATCCCAATTTGAGGGTGCAGTGGCGTGTCACATGAATCCAAAATGCTACTGCTCCCTCTCTGCCTCCTGTTTCTACAGCAAGCAGAAGCAGCTGGATCAGACAGCTCAACTCACCAATCCAACAAAAGACTCATCATTCTGCAAAAAGTGTCATGTCTTTCATTTTGGAAACAACTCACCACACACTTGCATCTGTGCTCTTTGACACACAGCAGGAATTTCTGCAGGATCTAGGGGCTGGGAAGAGGCAGGCAGGAAAGCAGAGGACGGTAACCCATGGAACCATGGGTACAGCATAGCTACTAGAAGAGTTTCCTTGCCTTGCTTAAATTTCCTTTTGAGGCCTGACACGTCTTGGCTGTTGGCCTGCAGCCACTCCAGAAGATATCCCTCTTTGCCAGTAATCTTTCCATCTTCTGCCATCTTTTAGATGGCATCTGCTCCATCCCAATATGCTTTCTGAAGCCATCATTTACTCAATGTAGAGAGACATCCTGAATGAAGGGGGACTAAGGGAAATTTGATTAAAGAGAGCCTTCAGGCAGGCAGAGACTGTTCCAAGTGAGAGCTTGAAAGAGGCATAAAGCCAAGAGCCAGTAAAGGAGATCTAGGCCATGGTCCAAAGCTAGCTGCAGCCAACGGGACTGATTTGAATGGGCTTTGGACTAGATTCTTCAATAGCAGCTGTAAAGGAGGATAGCAGGGGTGTGATGTGCGTGAAGAACTCAGGATAGAAAAATGAGGAGGAGGAGGAGGAGGAGGAGGGATTTGTTCAATCATTCAAACATGGTTATGTGGCTTTCTTTAGTGCCATCACGGCTCTCCAGATGGTGCCATAGCCATTGGCAGGTTCTGCTCCATGGGGTCGTGTTTTACATGACAGCGACGCCTGATGTCTTGTATTGCAGTAGCAACAAGTATCTGAAGAAAGGAAAAACACTGCAGAGGGAGGAAGACTAGTGGAATTGTGCTCGATGCTGTTGCACTGCCTGGTTGAAAATGAATGCTGAGCGACTTCTAAACTCCTTATATTGATCCCTGGTGGCACAAGCCCAGGGAAGGGAGGGAGACTCCTCTCGTGAGGGCAGATGAAGACAGTAATGCATTTTCGCACTGCCGGGTCTCATGCCTGCGAGACACCTCCGCAGGTGCGCCGCTGATGGCGGCTACTCAGCGGGGCATGGTGGGGCTGAGAGAACGCAGCCAGCCCCCTTACGGAGAACCCCACCGGCATCCCCGCCCAGGCCGGCGGGGCCAGGGGCGGTGCGGGGAGGCCGCAGAGCCGGGCGGGATCTGAGGGAGCCGCCGCCGCACGGCGCCTCCCGCGGCCACGCTGCCACCTGCCGGCCGCGCCCCGCCACTGCAGCGCCGCGACAGAGCCTGCGTCCGTCCGTCCGTCCGTCC
>WBMZ01017392.1:0-42733 GCA_013400975.1 Atrichornis clamosus | reverse complement strand
CACACACACACACACACAGGGAACCCCCCCCGTACACACAGCAACAGAGAGAGACACCCCCCCGGACACACACACAGAGGAGACCCCTTCCTCTCTACACACACACACAGCGGGGACCCCCCCCCTTACACGCATACACAGATGGGACTCCCCCCCCGCATACACACAGGGAGGACCCCCCCGCACACACACAAGCACACAAGCTCACCCCTCTCCGCGCACACACACTCACAGACGATCCCCCCCGCTCCGGAGGGCACCCCCGCATCCCACGGCGGCCCCGCACCCCCGATCCCCTGCACGAAGCCGCCCCCCACCACGATCCGCTCGCCACCACCCCGCTCACCTCCTCGGGCGCCGGAGACGCGGGGCTGGGCACAGGGCTGCTCCCCGCCGAGCACGGCCCGCCGCGGGGGCAGGGCTCCGCCGGCTGCCCGCCGGCGCTCATGCCGGTGCCGGTGCCGGTAGCAGTCTCGGTGCCGGTAGCAGTCCCGGTGCGGTGCGGTGCCCGCCGCCGGTGGGAGCGAGGCTCGAGCGCCGCCCCGGCCGCAGGGGCGGGACCACCTGGTGGCGGGGAAGGCGGGGGCGGGGCCTCGCGCCGATCGTCCCGGTGCAGGGGGGTGCCGGTGAGTGTCCACCCCTCCCGGTACCGAACACCGGAGCGCAGCCGGGCTGGACCCGCCCGGACCCGCCGCTGCCGCCAACGGCAACGCCGAGGCACCGCCCACCGCCCGCGCGGGGTCGCGGCTCATGGAATGTTGGGGCTCGGGGGGGACACCGCGTTCGAACGGTCCCCGCGCGCCAGGGGCGGGGCGACACCCACCACGCCGGGGTGCTCCGTCCGACCTGGCCTGGAGCAGCTCCAGGGATGGGGAGTCCACAGCTGCTCTGGCCAACCTGTGCCAGTGTCTCTCTACACTCCCAGGCAAGAATTTCTTCCTAATACCTAATATAAGGGTCCCCTCTTTAAAGCCATCCCCCCTTGTTTTATCCCTATCTGCCTGTGTAAAAAGTCAGTCTCCCTCTTTTTAAAATATGTCAGCAGCAAAAGCACCCTAGAAATCACGTTTTCATGTTACCAGATGAGGATAGGCACCCCACAAGCAGGTACATAGATGAAGCAGAGATGTATAATGCTTTCTTCACTTTGTTCTTCAACGCCAGTGATGGGCTCTGGCGGTCCCTGAGCTGGAGGACCATGTCTGTGAGAATGATAAACTCCCAGCCAACCCCAAACTTGTGCAGGATCTGCTGCTCCAGCTGAATCCCTTTATAGGGATGGTGTATGGGGCCTTATGGAATTCACCCAAGAGTACTCAAAGAGCTGGCAGATGTCACCAGGAGACCTCTCTCGATTTTTGAACTACCATGGGAATCTGGAGAGGTCCCAGTTGACTGGAAACTGGCAAATGCTGTCCCAGTTTTCAAGAAGGGCAAGAGGTATGATCCTGGGCACTCCAGGCCTGTCAGTCATATTTCAATGCCTGGTAAAATTATGGAAAAGATTATTCTGAGAGTTATTGACAAATACTTGAAGGACAACACAGGCATTAATCACAGCCACCACAAATTCATGAAGGGAAAGTCCGCCTAGAGAAACTTAATTTCCTTTAAGGACAAGCTGACTGAAATAGTTGAATAAGGGAAGCCTTAATACAAAAAGATGTAACCTTGTTGGAGTTCAGTAAAGCTTTCAATACTGTCTCTCCCAGGATGCTTCTGGACAAAACGTCCAGCACTCAGATAAATATGTCATGCGATGGGTGAGAACTGGCTCACAGGTCGGGTGCAAAGGGTTATAGTGACTGGGGTGACATCAGACCGGTGACTGGTCACTAGTGAGGTTCTGCAGGGCCAATGTTAAGGCCAATGCTCTTCCAATCTTCAGAAATAACTTGGATGAAGGACTCAAAGGTACACGGAGTCTGAAGCAAGACAGCTATGTCAGTAGACCCCCCCGGACAAGGCAGCCTGCAGTAGACCCCAACCACAGCATGTCTTTTGCTGGTCCTGCCCTTCATTTTTACCCACAGGCTCTCAACCTGTTCAACACTGTTACTCAGAGGCAGCTCTTCGCAACCTGTCCCTTCCTTCCTATCCAACACCCCTGCCCCTCCTTCCTGTCCTCTCTTCTGAAAGCTCGTAGCTCTCCATTGCAGTGTTCCAGTTGTGTGAAGTGTCTCACTGCTTCTTTGATAGCAATTATGCAAGTTTTTCAACTGCACCGTGTTCTCCAACTCCTCTTGCTTGTTACCCATGCTGCGTGCAGTGCTGTAGAGACACTTCAGCTGGACTATCGGCCTCTTCACCTTTTGGCAGGAGGCCTCCCTAAAGACTCTTTTGTGACGATTTATGGGTATTACCCTGTCGCTTCCTAAAGTCTTGGTGCTTCCTGGTTCCTCTCAGACATTCAGATACACATCCCTTTACCCTGCTGAATATAGTTTCAAGTTCTGACCACCCTCAGCCTGCGTCCCCCCCAAATCACAACCAGACCCTGCACCCTCCAGAGCTCACATCAAACCTCAGCTTCACATCAGCTCCATGGCCCCAAAGGTGGCCTGCGGCCCCCTAGCACCCCTAGGGACACTGGCACAACTCCACCCACGAGGTCCCAGCCTCACCTGCACCACAGAGCTGCCATTTAAATTGGAGAAAACAATCTGGAAGCATCTCCTCTCAAGAAACCTTGTGCTTGGGGCAGCAGCAGGACAACCCCCCCCCCAACCCCCAAGGAAAGGAGAACGTTGCACCCACTGCGTCCTGGGTTTATTTACACCACAACCTCTGTGTGGGTGGGCAGAGATGGATGCTGGGCAGCCCACCCCAGGGCAGCCCACCCCCGGGTCGGTTCAAAGGCAAGGCAGGCAGCGAGGCGGTACCAGCAGCAGCACAGGGAAAGGAGCAGGGAGCAGGCCCAGGAGAGCCAGGCTCTGGCTCCCTCGGCACTACAGACACAAGCGAGCCCCAGTGTCAGGGGGCTGGGGAAGAGGCAGGGGTCACTTTTAGCAGCAAAGGCCTCATTTCCCTTCAAGGCAGCAGGGAGGACAGTGGCATGTGATGGAGCCAGACTAGTGTTCAGGCAGTTAAACAAAAAAAACAAAGAAAGAAAAAGGCAGAGGGTGAAGCGAAGAAATAGAGAGAACAGCTCCGCTCCTGCCCTCCAGAGCACGGAGTTAAACCGAGGGACGGGATGCTCTGCCATCCCTCCTCTCGGCAGAGCAGCAGCTCCAGGCACAGCCTTCCCAGTATGCCCAGTGCTGGGCACAGCCCTGGCCAGCGGCAGAGCCCCTGGCATGCCCCTGGCCATGCACACCAGACTCCTGCTCCCGCTGTCCTTCCGCCCGGCCCCGGGAGGGGAGAGCAGTTCAGGTGGCAGTTTGATGGCATGGCTGACGGTCCATGTGGGCAGCAGCGTCCTCGGCGCTCTGCCAGGCACAGTTGGGATGGATGCCGAGGTGGCTGAGCTTTGCCCTCCAGCCCCCGGCGCAGTCCGGCTCCCGCCTCCCTTATAGGAAACCCTCCTTGCGGAACTGCTCCTTCAGGATGTCTCTGTACTGGTCAAAGCCACCCTCGATGCGTGTCACGGTGGCATTCTCACACACCCACAGCTCCTGGCACACCAGGCGGATGAAGCGCTCGTCGTGGGACACCAGGATTATACCACCCTGCCAACACACAAGGGGGAAGATTTGGAACTTAGTGGAGCACAACCCAGGGCCCAGGGCTGATCTCCTCACGGAGATCCTATGCCTCTGTCCAGCCTGTGCCCAGCACCTCAGGTTTCCATCTGCTTTCGGGAAAACTTAACAGTATTTCAGTGGCAGGGACTTCATCCCAGCCTTTCCTTCCTTCAGGGGGACAGACAGATCATGTACAGAGGAGGCACGTGCAGCAGTAACATATTTAGTCTCCACTCTTGGAAGGCAAGTGCAAGGTTTGTTACTGGCTCTCCAGGTCTCCAACAACTTCAAGGACGGAGAATTCACACACAGTAACAGTGAAAAGGTGTCTGGGTAAGGCCCTGAGCAACCTCAGCTAAGCTTTTCTTTCACAGGAAAACTGCCCCAACCTGAGCAACAACCAGTGAGATCCAGGGTAATCACAGCAGTATCTGGAGGCCGAGCCTTTGGGAATTAGGCATAACACGTGCCTAAAGAAGATCTGAGCGTCCCCAAGGCAGTGCTGGAGCTGCCTTCACACAGCACATGAGAAGTCACAGAGTGCAGGTGACTAGTCAGGATGGGACAAGGTGCTCTCTGGGCTGCTACTGCCTCCCTCAGCCATTCCTAGCCAAAGCCAGCAAGTAAAACAAACCACCAGGATGGATGGCTAAGGCAGAAATGTGACTAATTTCCCAAATTCTGTCCTAGACTCGAAGTCACCACTGGTATTTGACCATCCACCTCTGGCTGAGGTATCAAGTAACTTGAGCTGGAGGCTGCAGGAAGAGTGAGAAAAACAAAATACGTTGTTGGGGGAACCTTACCCGGAACTTATTCAGTGCCTTTGCCAGTGCCTCGATGGTTTCCATGTCCAGGTGATTTGTTGGCTCATCCAGGATGTAGAAGTTTGGACTGGAAGAGAAGACAGCTCTGAGGATGCACTGAAACAAACTGGGGCTGGGTCTGCACCCCAACTGCTGCTTTAACTGCTTAGGGGCACAGACACTGGCATGTGCCTGGCCCCAGGATTGGCACTGCCCAGCTCCAGGGACAGCTCTTATCCCTGTGAGCCCAAAGCAGTGGGAGAAAACCACCTGTCTCCTTCCACACAGTCTCTCCTGGGTGACAACCTCCCTCCCCATAAAAACCCCCAAGGACAAGGCATCGATGGGGTAGCAGAAAAGTCCCTGGATGTCTGCCTTCCTCCCGGTGAAGCAAGTTCCAGGGATGAAGCCATGCAAAAATTAACAGCATTTGGGAGAAAATTACCAGGGCATAGTCATCTGGGCAAAGGCCACGCGACTCTTCTGACCTCCGGACAGGCTGGCCACAGGACGCACGGCCAGCTCTCCAGAGATGCCGTAGCTCCCCAGCTGATGCCGGTACTCCTCCTCTGTTTTCCCTGCAGGATCATGTCACAACACAGCTGTGGCACACCTGGTGCGACACAAGGCCCTTGGGAAGCGCCACGGCTGGGCAGCCTGTGCCAGACCAGCACGACAGGAGGAATTCAGCAGCGCTTCCAGGCAATTCCCTCCCAAGCAGGGGGTTTGCAGGGAAAACCTGACTGACACAATCAGGAGAGGGGCTGCAGAGTTGGTGACTGACTCCAAGTGATGTTACCCCCAGTTCCCTGTCACCACGCAATATAATGTCAAGTAGTGGAGAAGGGAAAGAGGCAGTTGGGAAAGAGAGAGCCGGTGCTCATCCTGTGAACAGGAGAGTAGATCATCTGCCCCCAAAACCTGGCACCAGTCTGAGATCTGCAGACTGCCAGCTACCCCTGCTTCTCATGGCTGGTGACTTGAACTCAGCTGGATGAGGGGAGTTATTCCAGAGCAGGTGGTGACCCTTAAGCACTGACAGGACAGTACCTTCTGTCCAAGACCACAGACAAATCAGTGCTGCTTCATGCACAGCAAAGGACACCTCAGCGGCCCAGATCTTCTCCAAAACTCACCTGGAAACTTTCTTGCCAGTAACTCTACAGCACTGATGTTCAAGTCTAGTTGATCCACATGGTGCTGGCTGAAGTAACCAATCTTTAGGTTTCTGCAGAATGAGAAGAGGGATTGGGAGCTGGTACCAGGCCCTGCACCATGGTGCTCACAGCTGCAGTGCCAGAAGGGGGTCATGTGTGGGTGGGCTGGACCCATCCCCATCATTTGCGCAGCCACTGCTCCAAAGCACAGCCCAGGAGCCCTCCAGCTCCACCATTCCTCCCAGTCCCCCAGCCCTTCCTACCAGGTACCTGTGAGCATGTCTGATCCCTCTGACTGGTGCCAGCTCCCCCATCAAGATCTTTAGCATGGTTGACTTGCCAGCTCCATTTTCCCCAACCTAAAGAAGCAGCAGCAGAGTTGGAGAATGTGAAATCCATGAAGGCACTTTGGAGCGGGGGGGCAGCAAACAGGGAATTTCAGCCCTTGTGGATGATGAGGAGGAGCAGGATGGAGCATAGTGGTGACTCCAGCTACCAGGAAGCTGCATTTCTATCACTGACAAGCAGCACAGGCAGCAGTGCCAGATGTTCCCTCCCCAGACCTCAAGCCTAAGGATTACCTGATCCCAGGCTCATTTGCAAGCACACAGTGTCTGCTGCCCCATCCAGTGTAGCAGGGGCCCCACTACACAGTGCTGTCAGCTAACAGAGAGTCACATACAGACCCAGTCTCTCCTCAGAGGCATCCAGTGAAAAGATGAAGGACAGTGGGCAAAAATCACAAATTCTAACTGGCATTAGGAAAAATGTTCCAATGTTCCTCAAAATGAGGATGATCAAAGGCTGTGATGGGACCCAGCGGAATGGGAGAAATAGTCCTCCCTGGAAACACTCAGAATTCAACACGACAAGGATCTGAGCAACCTGACTTAACACCAAAGCTGTCCCTGCTTTGAGCAGGGTCCTCTCAGGGTCCCTCATAGCCCCATTATTCTGCAAGCCCACATACCACACAGATGCGGGACTCCAGGTCAGCAGAGACGGAGAGGGAACGAAAGATGTGGTGACTTGGCTCATAATAGAAGTCTACTTCATCCAGCTGCAGGATTGGCGGGGAGAACTTCTCAAAGCCATCAGGGAACCTGGGAAGGCAGGAAGAGTGAGAGATGGCCAGGAACTTCATAGACCCTGTTCCCAGCGCCCCTGGAAAAACCTCTGTAATCCCCCAGGTGACAAGGAGGGCTCTCTAGCATGCAGGGCCTCTGGGAAGGATGGTCAAGAGAAGGCAACAAAGACCTGCAGCCTTTGCCCCAAGAGGGAACCCAGCCTGAACATGGGGGCCAGTCTGGGCTCCCTGTCAGAATAAGGCTGGCCCACACAAAGCTGACCCAGCTGGGACAGAACCCCAGAGAAGCTCATGTGAAAAATGGAGCCAGGTGCCCTTCAAACAATGGCTCAGGGGACACTTACTTCATGATCACCTCAGACTCCTTGTCCACAGGTTTCAGCTCTGGCCTGCAAGAATAGGAGACACATAACCAAGGTGCTCCCACACCAGAAGCCCAGGTAGACTCCTTAGCTCCGTGACACCTCATCCCAGCCAAATCCTCTGGACCAGAGACAAGCACCCAAAAAGCCCAAACCACAACCGTATCTTCCAGGCACTCTGGGAACTTCCATTTCTTCCCATGAGCATTGCCCCTTCCCCACCTCCAGAGAGGACGAGGACAGGCACTCACAGCTTCTCCAACAGCTTGAGCTTGCTCTGGACTTGGGACGCCCGGTTGGCATTGTAGCGGAAGCGGTCAATGAAAACCTGCAAATTAGAAAAGCATCAGAGAGCCCCAGCACAGGCCACCCTGCTCCACTGCCAACCCTTCTGCAGTAATACCACCACAGGTCTAGAAGCAGTGAGAAAGGAAAAAGGCTGGGAGAATGCCCCAGCTTCACTGGCTTCTCCCAGTACCTGGATGTGCTCACGGTACTGCTGCTGGGCTTCGTACTCTCGCTGCTGGTTCTTCAGCCGCTCCTCCTTGATCTTCATGAAGTTCTCAAAGTCCCCACGGTATGTGTCCAGCCGCTGCGAGTGCAGGTGGATGATGTCCGTGGCCACCGCGTTCAGGAAGTTCCTGTCGTGGGACACCACGAGGATGGTCGACTGCCAGGTCTGGAGGAGACAGCGAGAGGGAGACCTGAGCATTATCAGGCCGGAGCACAGGGGCTGGTCCCAACACCCAGCGAGGTGAGACACCAGCCTGGAGCACATCTTCATCCCTTGCCCTTGCTTTGTATCAGGGCCTCCTACCACCTCCCTACCTGCAGGTAGGTCTCCAGCCACAGAATTGCCCTCACATCCAGCATGTTCGTTGGCTCTGAGGAAAGGGAAAAAGGCACTGAGGTCAGGAGGGACAGGGATGGCTGGATTACGCTTTTTATCCAGACGAAAGGCTTGGGAAGGAAGAGAGCCTGAGTGGGGACCTTCCCCCTGCAGCTCAGGGGACTCGTGTAGGGTGTGATGGGGTGTGGGAACAGCAGCTGAGGCTCAGGCAGGGATGCTCGCCCCACTCCATGTGGGTACCCAGACCCCACAGCAGCAGCTCACCCAGATCCCCTACCCAAGGTGGGCACCCCTACAGTGAAGGGACTTCCCCCAGCAAGGAGTGGCAGCTAGAGTGCATCCCAGGGACTGGAGAGGGAAAGGAACAACATTTGGGGCAGGATGACACGCAGACCATCTGGTCGGGGCGTGGGGCAAGGCTCTGCTGAGCGCAGTGAGAGCAGCTGCCCAAGCAGACTTTCCTGTGCCACTGCTGCCAACCGTGCTGCCAGGTCAGCCCATCACACAGGGCTATTTTGAGCAGGCAGATAAAGGCCACGGCATGTTCCCAACCCCAGGAAGGGCACAGGCAGGCCCAGCAGTGGTGTCAGAGGGGACTCGCAGTATCGACTTACCATCCAGCAGAAGGAGATCTGGCCTAGGGAAAACAAGACATGGGTATCAGAAGCAGAAAGAGCACAGGGTCAGTGCAGAGTGTCTCACTACACACACAGAGCTGCAGTGACTCCAGTGCCCCTCACCCCAAGAGCCTGGGTCAAGAGAACCCCCAGGCAGCACACCCTGCACCTTGCAGCATGGAGAGCAAGGAGGCTTAACCCCATAGCATAAGGCCTGGACACCAACCTGGCAAACAGGGCTCTGGCTAAGGCCAGTCTCATTCTCCAGCCTCCAGAAAACTCTCTGAGGAGAGAAGAGGATGCAGAGAGGGGTTACTGTTCAACACAGAACCACTCTGTGTTTTCCTGCCTGCCTCTCCCCCATGGCTCTGCTGTCACCCAGAAGCAGCTTCTCCCTGCAGAGATTTCAGGCACAGCACCAGATGTGCAGTCCAGCAGGAAGGTGGTTTGGCAACCCCAGGACAGGAGACCACACTGGATGGGCAGGAACAGACCCTCGCTTTTCCTCACTGCCACAGCAGTCCCTAGGGGCTCACTTGGAACATCTACCCAGACCCATGTCTGCCCTGGTGCCCAGAGTTTGAAAACTTACTTGGTTGTCTGTTGTTGCATCTTTGCATTAAAGCCCAGTCCAGCAAGAATGACGGACGCCCTGGGGAAAAGGGGAGAGAACTGGAATCCAGCTACAGCATCCAGTGGCAGACCACAGTCCAAGGTCTCAGACTCACAACAACCAAGGGAACTCTGCTACACGGTTTAAAGCCATTCTGGTGCAGGAAAACTTCCCTGCACATCCAGGAGAGGCACTTGGCTGGAAATGCAGCTCAGCAGGGCACAGCATCCACATGAAGTCCCAGGAGATTTGCAAGGAATTTTCAGCTCTTTGGTCAAGAAAAGAGTCACACCACCACCCCAGAAACGTTCCCCAGACACCAGGAACCTAAGAAGGTTGGAGAGGAGCAGCAGCAACAATGCAAGCAAGCCATCTGGGGCAAAAAAAATCCCTCCAGCTTCCGTGGGAAGCTCAACTACTCCTAACCCAGCAGACTTGTGAGAGAAGAGCCAAGAAGAGCAGTAGGGAAAGCCCTATCCCCACATGCTGGATCCCAGGGCCACAGCATCACCCTTCCATACCCCAGACCACTGCTCAACTCTGGCCATGTCAACACACAGCGGTGCCCACAGGTCTCACCTCGCTGGGGCCTTGTCTGCCTCAATCTCCTCCAGCTTAGCGTAGATCTCTGATAGTCTGGCACCTTCTGTCCCTTCTCCCCTGGGGCAAAACAAAAAGGAGTGTGTGGGACTCATTAAGTCAGGGTTTAAGTGCTGTGGGAGGCTGATCTCCCTAGGCAGGACTAAAGTGGGCAAGACACAGTCTAGCCCTGCCAGAGCCCTTCACTGGAAGGAGAGACCTCAGAAAGAGATCTCATGGCCAAGAGGCCATAGAAGGGCTGGAAATCCAGGGGAACACCTCACCTGCCAGCGTTGATCTTGGCCGTCAGGTCCCTCTCCTCCCGCAGCAGGCTCTCGCGGGTGGTGTCACACTCCAGCACACTCTGCAGCGCCGGCGTCTCATCCCCCGCCACCTCCTGCTCCACGTGCAGGATGCTGATGTGCGAGGGGATGCGCAGGCTCTGGCTGGCAATCATCTTCAGCAGCGTGGTCTTCCCCAGACCATTCCTGCCCACCAGTCCGTAGCGCCGTCCGAAGGCCAGGTTCAGGTCTGCTCCTGTCAGCAGGACACTAAAGCAAGAGAACAGGCAGGTCCCTGGTCAGACTGTCCCATGGACAGGGGATAACTGGCAGCCACCCGCCCCTGGTGTATTTCAGGCTGTTCTGGAGCCAAGCAATCATCACAGGCTTCTCCTGCCCAAAGCCACCAGGGCCAGTGCCCACCTTGCTTCCAGATCTTTCCCACACTCTCTGCAATTTCTCAGCTGCTCTCCTATTCCCCATGGTCTCAATCCCCCATGGTCTGAAACCCCAGCCAGGGTCTGTTCCACCTCCCCAGCCGCACTCACCGCTCACCGAAGGACACGTCGAAGTTCTCGATGCGCACATCATACGACTTGTTCTTGCCCGATGACTCCATGCGAGTCTCCTTCTTGCTGGAAGCTTGGCTGGCAGATGCCTCCTCAAGGACCCTGTGGACAGGCAGAACACAGAGAGGGGGCTCAACAGGAAAGCTCTGGTGCAGCCAGCTCCCAGCCATGCTCAGCAGAACGGGATGGGGATGTTCAAAGTGCCTTCCATACTCACAGAGGGCCAGATGACTTCAGGGAATCCCGCTCCAGCCTCTTGTCCTGCTTGGCTTTCAGCCTGGCTTCTGCCTTCTCCAGTTTCTTGGCATTCACCATCTGGGACACAGAACACAGAGTCTGAAGAAGAGAGCATCTTCAGCAAAACCCCTAAAAGCCCAGCTCTGGGAGAAAAGAGATCAATCAACCTCTCAAGCCTGGAAGAAAGGGAGGGAAGGACGGAGGACAGAGAAACTTGGATGGATTCAAGTATATTTTGAGGAGGATAATCAGGCCAGGAAGTCACCTCAGAAATGAAGTCCTAAATCAACAGCTCATGCACAAGTTTTGCCTCAGCAAGGCAGAGATTTTGGCTGACCCTATCGTACAGCCATTTTCTGTAGTTCCAGGGACCTGGATCAGCCAACTTGCTGTCCCAGTGCCTCCTCCCGTACACCCTGCACCCGCCCTTGAGTGCACCACGAGATGTTTCCCTTCCCAACACGCTAAACGTTTGCCAGTTTGGAACAAACTCTGCTTGTGCAGTGGATCAGAGACAAAAAGCATTTAATTAACCCTGAAGGCAAGAAGGCGCCGAGTGTTTTAACCTGGCTTCTGGTCTTGGCCAGGCTCTCAGCCCACTCCAGCTTATTCCTGAATCAAGTCAAATATTTGTGGCTGACCAAGAACACTCCTAGATATTTCTAGGCAACTCTGCAGGCACCAGAGCACATTACAGACTTGCATGCCAGACTGAAGAGCATCTTGTTACTAGAGCTGTGACCCCCACACCTGCAGACAGATCGAGTCACTCTGCAAACTACACCCAGCTCCCTGAATCTCCTGGTAAGACATGTGCTCCAAAACTTGAAAGGCCTCCCAAAGCCTTCTCTGAATCACCTCCAATTTTTCTTAAGATCCTTTTTTTGAGCTGCAGACATGGCAGCCAGAAAGCAAACCCAGCAGCAACAACTCCGGTGCCAAAACCAACCACAGCTGCCAGTTTTTGCTTTAGACTCCCGTTCAGACACGTGGGCATCACATTAGGTCTCAGCCTCTAAGTGAGGAGTTCTCATCCTCAACACATTAAGCCAGGAAAGGAGAGCTCTGTGAGGGACCAGCCTGGCAGAGCCACTGCCCATGCTGCATAGCTACCACCTTTGTGAGGCTTTGTGAATGCACAACTGCACCTCACCCGCGCTCAAACTTTGGCACATCCATTGCAGCTGGCAAGCCAGGTTGTTCCTGAGCAGCTACACATTCCATGAATAAAGATGTCCCGATTTCCTTCAGGTCATGGAGTGGAACTGCTTCCACTTCCCTACTCCTATTTCCCAAGCCACAGCCTACAGCTATTTCTAAAGCTGGGCTTACAACCTCCCTGCAGCAGTTCTACGCTAATTTCCCACCTGTAATATCCCACATCCTGTCAGTATTTTCTCCCTCATTGAATATTCAAGATGTCATCCAGGGACATCCTATTTTCTCAATTTTTTCAAGAACTTGCTGTAGGAGCCAAAGATCCTCACAAAAGGCAGAGAAGCTGCACCCTGAACATCACCACTGCTTTGTAGTTCATTAAGAAATTACAGCAAAATAGATCATGTCAAATTAATACACTGTTAACTCATGCTGAGCTTCTTCACCAGAGCAAGGTCAAAAGTTTTCCAAATGACAGTGAGCCTGACAAGGAGGAGCAGTACCCTCTGCAGCTGTGCCCCTAACCAGGATGCTGCCTGTCTTGGCTGCTCTCTGAGAGCGAAGTGACCGGGGCAAGGCAGAGCACGTGTCAGCTGCTCCCATGAGGGCACAGCCCCCACTTACCGAGGTCTGGCCTCTCTTCAGCAACAGCCCCGGCAGCAGGTCCGCACTGGCATCGCCTGCAAGGAGACAGTGGGGTTGGGGTTGGTGAGCACGTGTGGCAGGGCAGCTCCGCAGAGCGCTGCCTTCACCCCTGCCCATGCCCAGGAACAAATGACCCCTCTCCCGACAGGGCAGGGGACCAAAGGGCATCTCCCCACCTCCACCTTCACCCCAGCTTAACCAGGGGTGCCGCTGCCCATAGCTCAGCAGCAGGATGAGAAAGAGGGGTGTGCCTGTGAGGGAGAGTCCGAGGCTTCCCTCCACAAGGTCAGGAGAGCACACACGTTCCGAGCCCTTCCGAGCCCCAGCACCCTGATGTCAGGGCGGGAACCGCGGAGGTCCGTGCAGGCACCACTCACCATATCCATCAGTGATCTGGGAGAGCTGGATGGGGGCATCCAGCAGCACCTGGCTGCACCGCTGAGTTTGGCCCTCGTCCCTGCGGAGAAGAGGAGGAGGGTGAGGAGAGTGAGGAGGGTGAGTGGGGTGAGGGGGTGCGAGGGGGACGCCGGGTGCCCTTACAGCTGCAGGGTGTTGAAGAGGCGCTGGCAGATCTCCCTGATGGCGCCGTCGTCCTTGGTGTCCTGCGACACCTCCCGCAGCAGTTCGCCCACCGCCTCCTCCAGCTCGTCCACCGACTCGAAGTCCGCCCCGCTGCCGTGCAGGATCCCTGCGGGCACACGGCGCCGGCGCTGCACACCCCGCCGCTGTCGCGACAGGTGGCACCCGCCCGCTCCCCCTACCCCGCCCCTCCCCGGCCGCCTGTCGCGATTCGGGCGCTGCCGCCTGTCGCCACAGTGGGGAGGTGTCGCGACATGCGGCGCGGCGCGAGGCAGAGCCACAGCAGGCAGGCGGGCGCCGCTCACCCGTCACGTAAGCGAAGAGCTCGCCGTCCAGGTCGGGGAATTCAGTGCGGAGGATGTCGGCGCAGGACGCCATGGCGGGGCGGGCCCAGCCCGCGGAGCCGCCGCCGCTCGGAGCCGGAAGGGACGGCGGGAGCTGCCGGGAAGGAGGCGGGCGGCCGCCATGGCACGGAGGCCGCCGGGAGATGTAGTCCGGACCGGACCGCGGCTGCGCAATGGGCGCGGGGAAGATCTTACCCCCACGTGCCGGGACAGCGGCACCGAGAGTGACCGGACCGGCCGGGAGAGCGGACCGGGGGCCATCGGCGCGGCCCGTCACGGGCTCAAAGCCCGCTTGTCCTGTCGCCCATGGAAGGAGGCTTTGGGAAGGCTTGAGGTTTTTTTCCCCCTCTTTTACAAACAATTTCTGCTTTTAAACCAGAGTCAAGACATTGCGGCTTGGGGTTTGGTTGGGTTTTTTAAATCCAGCCATGGCCATGTGCTCACAGACTGAAGGCAGAGGGGCTCAGCCCAGGGCCAGGTCCAGCTGCTGCAGCAGTTCCCGGTACCCTCAGCTATCCAGCAGAGTGCCCGCCTTGGCCCCTGCCACCAAAAGCTAAGTTAAAAAGGAAAACAGCTTTGAGATTTTTCAGCTGCTCACAAGGAAAGGCTACCAAGATTCTCTTAAGTCTGGCTGTGGCAGAGGAGCCTGGCTTACGGGGCGGGGCTGGACACACTCCACACTGGGAGTTCAGTTCATCCCAGCTGCAGCCCCAGGGAAATGACAGAGCATCCTCCTTTCCCCAGGGAGCTGCAGCACTGGCACAGCTGGAAACAAAAGCATCACTTGTCCTTTTCACCTCCTAGCCCCCAAGCAGCCCAGGGCTTTGGAAGCAGCACAAACAAGCCCCAGGACACTGTGGCACAGGCCCAGGTCACAGCCCAGCCTCTTGCAGCACCAGTCTCAAACAGCAGTGCAGGCAGCCTTCTCCATTCTACATACTTTATTAGATTCAGAGCTGGACAAATCACAAAGTGTACAAAATGGAGACCACACTACCAGAAGCAGGATTGTGGGTAGCAGCAGCATTCCTATGGCCCAGAAGCATTTGGCAGAAGTGTGGAGAGGGCAGGCTGGGGTCAGGGGGCTCTTACTGCCAACTGCATTTGAGATTCCCCAAGGACAGACCCTGTTCACATCCTGACAGAGCTCAGCTGACCCACACTCCCTGGGACAGTGGGGCCGTGTCTCCAATTTGTTTGGAAAGGACAGACTGGCTCAAGCCAGCAGTGGGTGGGGTAAATGCTCCAAGGACCTGAAATGCTGCGCCACCCTCATACATACCAGCAAGAGCCTAAACCCTCATCCTTTTTGGTCACAAACCTTCCCATGGCAGGACTCTATACTGACAACTTTGCAAGAAATAAGGTGGTGGCAAGATCTGGTGAGCACACCATCTCCTGTGGTGGGGGCCCGACAAACTCACCACCCCAGACATCTCAGACTGGCCAGCAACATCTACCACAACAGCAATAGCTAGTACAGAAGCCAGGGTAACTTCAACTCAGATTTGTCCAGTCTATGTTTAGGTCTATTCTACGAGTACATATGCACAAGAACTTCAAAAATACTAGGATATGATGCAAGTAGTGAGACACCAACAGAAGAGGAGTTTAATGGTGGACGTTCCCTAGAAAGACCACGAGAGGATGGGAGTTAGACTAGCCCTTGCCCACCCTGGGACGGGGAGCAGGAGGCTGACTGCACCCCTGCACATGACTGGGTTCTGAACTTCATCTGCAGCGTGGGTGGTAACTGAACACAGGCAGGCAAGTCCACTCCCGGGGTGAGCCACAGGGTCTTTCAATCTGCATCGAGGGGCCAGGCAGACATTTCTCTGAATGTAGCTGAAGACCGAGGAGAGGCGGAGCATGGCTTGGAGAAGAGGGAGCCTGCCAGCCTACTGGGGCTAGCATCTGGTCTCATAGATCCCACTCCTGCCGATGTACCTCACCCATTTTATCACATCGTGGTCACTGTAGTTCAGCTTTGGCTCAAAGACTTTCAGGTAGCGCACCTTCAGCCCAGAGGGTGCAAACGGGACCTATGGAGAGAAGAAAAGGCAACAGAGAGTATTGGAACAGGGGTAAGATGCTCTCTGTACATGAATGCCAGAGGATCCCTGGATAATGCATCTAAAAATGGACATTAAGAGCCACTGTTCCCCTCCCTACTCCCTGCATGCATGTTGTCACTCCTGTGGCTCTAAGGACAATTTTCTTTCATTAGCTTTGCCAGCTGGCTGACATCACCTATCAGCTTGTGGCAGGGAATGCTCAAACCTGTGGAACTCCCAAAAGGAACTGGCAAGGCTTCCCTAAGGTTGGGTCCATCCTGAAAGGAAGACAGGGACTTACCTCAAAGTTCATGGAGATGGGAGGCCGAGCCCACTTCTTCTTGTCATTGGTGGGCAGCAGTTCGATCTCCGCACTGATCTGGGATTCCTTCATTCCAGCCATACGTTTTATCCTATTAGAGAAAGCCCAGAAGTGAGAAGGTGCCTGAGTTTACTCTCCCCTTCCCTACATAATCTCAGGCCAGGCAGGAGCACTAAACAGACTCTGCCTCCCCAAGCCCTGCCCCTGCAGCACCCCAGCCCCAACACGCTCACTTACTTCCAGACAATGGCATTTTCACTGGCCTTGTACTTTGCCTTCCCTTTCATGCAGATGACTTGCACTCCACTGGTATTGAGGGGTGTTGGGATCCGGACCTGGAAGGCAGAGTCTGGTGAGCAGGGGCAAGGAGACTGCAGCCTGGGCACTGTGCAGTCTCAGACTGCCTGTCCTGGACCCCTTGGGCCTTCTCTCTCCCAGCTCAGGGCACAGAGAACAGCAGCTATCACAAGGCATCCTAGGCTAGCTCTCCAGTTTCTTGCTTTGAAGTAAAGGTTCAAACACACTTTTATAATCCAAAACAGTCAGTAAGGAACTCTCAGAAAGGGTAGAGATCTCCAGGCTGCAGGAAACCTGGCTAATGTTGGTCAGATGAGCTCAGGAAAGATGCCAGGCTGGCCATGGTGTTGCACCAGTAAGCCTTCTCAGATGGGGACTAAGCTGCAAAGCCATCTCTAGCCCACCTTACACAATGCACAGACTGCTGCCTGTCTAACATACCATCGGATCGTGCAGACAGAAGAACATAAAATTTTCATAGTGGCTGAGAAATTAAGTGAACAGTTGCTGCAGGAAAGGAATGAGGCCCCTGCTGAGGTGGTTGTGCAAATGAAAACAGCTTTCACTTCCCTGCTCTACAGCAGCTCCCTCCTGCAGCACAGCAGCACCATACATCCGAGGGATACTCAGTTCACTTTTTTAACCTTGTTCAAGCTTGAGACTCATCTGTGAGGACTCCACTCCAGAGGACATTAACTAGAGGCACGAGTTCCAGGCACAAGAGACCACAGGTTTTTAATTCTCTTACCTCTATCTTCTGGGCCAACAAGGAAGGTTTGAAATTTGATTTGATCACCACCTTCACTTCCAGCTTGGTCCGACCCACCTCCCGCACCAGTGGGATCACACGGAAGGGAAGGATAATGTCCTTAGTGGTTCGATATCTGCAGGGATAGAAGCTACAGTGAACTCTAAGGAGGAGTTAACTCCCTTATGGTCTTAAATAATATTACCTTCCTAAAGAGACAGCCTCTGAATACAGCAAACAGCTTAGATACATCAGCCAGAAAGGGAACTATCCCAGAAGGAAGCAGCTGCAAGATCTGTGCTGCTGTAGGGCAGAAATGGTTTCTTGAGTCTAAAGTTTTATATCTGATTCCTTGCAATGGCCCTATTCGAGGACACCAGTTTTAAACACTAAAAACAACAGATACAGCAAACTCAAAAGTAAGAAACCCCACATCCAACACTATGGTTGTGGCAAAGGAAACTACGCAGCTGGGCTTCCACCATATTTGTAACAGATGGATTTGTGGGACACGGTACAGATTTCACTCTGAAAAGAAGGTTGTATGTATTTCTTAAATGCTCAAGGGCTGCAAATCTGCTTGGGAGCAGCAACACTACTGTAGCAGCAAGTAGACACCAACACCAGCATGTTCACACCCCACCCACAGTACCTCATAAGCTCAAATTCTCCATCAGGCGGAATGAAGCTGATGCTCCTCTCGGAATCAAACTTGCTGAGCCTCACACACTGGTGGAAAGTGCAGTCATCAATGGCAATTGACTGTTTGCCGCTAAAAACACAAGACACAGTTAAAGAAGTGCAAGATGCAGCCCTGGTATCTTGGTGCAGTCAAAGTCTGTCCAGGCAGAAACTACTCTACGGAGCATGTTGCCATCGCAGGTGTCCAGGAAATGGGGAGGCAGGGAGAGATTTAGGGGACAGCAGCCTCTTGGCTCAGACTTTCCTTGTTTCACCACCACAAAAATCGTATTTCAGGAAGTTTGTTTGAAAGAATTCTCTCCCTCCTCTCCCCAAAGAGGAGAGAGCTTAGAGGAACACCCTTCTGTCATAGCCAGCAAAACAATGCTTGAGTCTGCCTGCCAGCAGTACTCAGTACTGCAAAGGCGGCTCTGCCAGCCCAAGTCTTCTCACAGCACAGTTCAAAGGAGAGAAAACACTTTCCTGTCCACAAAGCTATCCCACTGCCACACAGCCAGGAAAAGCCAGGTTCAGGGTCTTCCTGTTCAGAAATCGCTTCACAGCTGTTCATTTCCACACTACCAGCAGGTTGTTTGATTCTGAACGGAACTGCCAAGACCATAATATTGTGACATAAAAGTCTGTATCTCTCCTAAAAATCTAGAGCTGCAACCTGTCCATGTAGGCACACCAGCCTAACCTGCCAGCACTGAACTTGTGCCAGGTACTAATTCCTGAGAGTACAGGTCCCGAGGCCGGCCAAAACCCCTCAGCTACTGAGAGGGACCAGAAGATGTGAAGGCAGAAGTAACAGAAGAGGCAGCAGCATAGAGAAGGTGCAGTAGTGTATCACTGTGGTATCTAGGCTGCCTCAACTGCTGGAAGCAACAGGACAGTCATGCAAGTATGCCAAGATACTGTGAGCACTACAGCAGGTTCAACTATCCTAGGAACCACCATTACCTACACAAATGGGAAGCAGGCTGAGCCCAGGCTGACTGGCTGTCCAGTTACACAACCCAGTGGTGTGATCTGTGCTTCACAAGTGGGAGTTAGCCCTTCCTAATCTGTTGCCCAGATGACAACCTATGTTAGCTAGTTCCTGTTTCTTTGAAAAACTGCTGGCAAAGCCCTCAGCCTAGCACTGCTTCAGGTCTCAGGGCTGGCCGTGCCACATTCTAGCTGCCAAAAAGCAACTGGCAGCAGCTGTCCCTTTTGGTCATAACTAAATGCTTCTGGAGAGTAACACCTCCAAGCTGTTACCCACTGGATAATCACAGCTAGAGAGAACCACCTACCAAGAGTCCCTGTTCATCTTGCATTTGTAACTCAAAAAAATTGCATATTTACTGGCAAAGGCACTTGGTACAGCAGCTTTGGGACAGTGTACTGACTCTTCAAGGCCTGTGCAGTTGAGATTTTCACTAGGGTAAATCCTCACTGGGCCCATCAGCCACCTCAGGCTCACCCATTTTACTAGTTCAGTTCAGGTACAGGAAAGATGGCTTAAAGGTGACAGTGAAACGATAGCTCTTGGCGTGGTTCTGAGGGAAAAGGCAAATAGCAGCTCAGCTCCATTTACAGGAACCATCATGGAAAGTGTCTGAGATCCAAGTTACATGCACAAGTCACACAAAGCAAGAGACAGGGGAGGAGGAGAGTGCACACACAGCTGAAGCAGATTATCTACCTTCCCAATTCACTGGGGGTCAGCGAAAAAAAAAACAACCAAGAGAAATACAGATGAGTTGCAAAGGGTTAGTGAAAGGAAAGTGGCAGTCCCATTGCTTTTATCTCTTCACCCCAAGCAGGCAGGCTGGAAAAGGCGTAAGAGCTGTTTTCCGCTTCAATGTGGGTACTGACTGAGGTGCAGGTGGGAGGGAGGGTAGCTGGGCTCTTGGAAAAGATGTGCCTCCAACTCACACTGCCACTGATCACCTGTAATCAGCAGGAGGGGCTTCCCCAGTGTTAGTCGCCAGCTGCTCTACTTTGCGGGAACAGTCCAGGTAAAGCAGGCTATGGTCAGAGGGGTTCTTTCCCCGTTCCTTGGGAGCACTGCTACTGCTTTTATGCTTAAGGGTCTCCACACTGAGCAGACTGCTAGAGATACAGATTCTGGGAAAACTGATCTTGGGGAAGTGTTTCCAGCTGCAAGAATTCTATACTTAAGAATGTGTTTGAACCTTAATACTTAAAAGAGCTGTAGAAAAGCCCTCTGTATTGAGGCCCTCAGGCTGGTAGCATGCATGACAACTAATCTACCCAAAGTTAGCAGTAATATCTGAAGGGAAGAAAAAAATCAGCTTTTTGTCTGTCAGATCAGAAAAGCTATTAAGGGCTGCCCTTTCATAAGCGTCCCTGGTGGCAAGCGGCACCAGGTTCAACATCTCCTACCTTTTCCCCGTTTCATCCGCAGTCCCTTTGCCCTGTTTTTCAATTACAATCTTGTCATTCATGCCAAACTTGCACTCTGGCATTCCACTCAGGTAACTCTTCATCACCACTCTGCCAGAGACATGGGCACTCAAAACCTGACCTGGTTAGAGAAGATCATAGTTCAGAACACTTACAAGAGTCCCCACTCACAAACCCTGAGGGGGAGAATGATGCCAGCTCAACACCTCCTACTTACCCTGGGGGGACATTAAGAGATTCACACTCTCCAGCACATCAAGAAAGAGTTCATTGCGACGGTATTTGATTCCTTCACGTCTCCATCCAATCTGTCCAGTCACCTGGCTGGTGATCTGGGACTGCTCTTCCTTAGTCTGAAGGGAAGAAATGACATCTTAGACCTCTAAGTAAATTCAAAGACTAAGACATCTTGCTCTAAGTCTAGGAGCATACACTTGCCACTAATTACACACAAATGTTTTTGTCACTTAGGTACAGGTGCTGTCACACCTCATATGACTTGGTCATTCCCTCCTCAGTAAATCAAATTCTATGCCTAACCAAGAATTGGCCATAGCAACAGCAGGAAAGCTTCTTCTGTTTTGTTAGCAAGTCCATTAGGCTACATCTTGGTGGAGCAAGGCATGGGCTAGACCAATGGCATTCAAATCATGTCTCAGACTGTCACATCAATCCATATTAAGCAGATAATCTTAACATGGATTGATGTAGCAGTTCACACCCTTATCCAATATGAAACCCCAGGGCCACAAAAGAGCTAATCCCCAAGGTCTGTTTCTTAATAACAGCAGTCATTAGAGTTACATACCAACATTAACCTAACATGCATCTAACAGCACCCAGACTCTAAGCCTCTGAAAAGCATCAAGGGTTGTGTTGAGAGGCATAGAGAGGTTTCCTACCTGATGCTACAGGTGGGGTCCAGTCACACGCAGAAAGTCAAGAAGTAGATGTATAGTAGCAAGTGCAGTGTAGACAGGGTTAACAGGCAAGCAGGTCAATAGCAAGAGAAGGGAGGAAGGGAGAAAGAGGCAGATTAGGCTTAAGGCTACCTGAGGACAGGAAAAAAGCAGGTCAGCTCTTTGTTAATTAGGTAGCTAATTAGCACAAACAAGATGAGGTTTTGAGCTTTAGCTCCTTGCAGGAAACCCAGCACTCCAAGCAGTGAAATGGCTTTTCAGACTTGGCCCATTACAGATAATCCAAACACAGGGTCAACAGAGGAAGAGACAGACAAAATATCCACTAATGCTTCTATGCAGAACAGGCTCATGTTGGTGTTCCTAAGGCAAGTCCTGGATGTTTCTCTTGTCTCAATGCTCAGACTATGGGGAACTACCAGGCACCTTAAATCTGGGTCCTGTATAAAGTGATTTCCTTGTTAATTCTGCTCTTCCACTGTGACAACTGCACAACACATAAGTGGGTTCTCCCACAGCAGCCTTGCACTGGGCCCACAGGGTGGCAGTACATGATCTCAGCTTCACACATGCTCCTGCCACAGACATGGTCACTTCCTGAGCAAGCACAGCCATTGTCATATCACCTTAGGGACAGAGTTTTATATTCTCCCAAGAACTGCCTAGATAAGTGCTCAATACAGCACACAAAGTACATCTCATTTGTCCCACAAAAAAAAGCACCGCATTATCTTCCTTGTTCAATGGTTTGTTCAGGCTTTAGAGGAACACATAGATTGAATACCCCAGTGCTCTGGGCTCCAAAGGGACACCAATCATGTGATGACATTCTTATGTCCTGCAACAGCACCAGTACCATGAACCTACACCGGTCACTCTGCAAAGTGACTGGATGGATCTGGACGCAATTGCTGAAGTTGAGATCACTCAGCAGCATGAGTATTCCCTAAGGGAGGCACTGAAGGCACCTGGGTCTGAAATTTCTCAGGAGCAGATGTTTCCCAGAGCTGGACAAGTATGTCAGCTAAATGGCCCACAAATACCCACCTTGTGCTCATTTGCCAGCATGTTGACTAAGTTAAAGATAGCCAGCTACCAGCAGGTTTCCTGGGCTCTTGCAGCTGGTGGCAGCTCTCTGACCACTTTAAAAAGTAACACCAGTATTTTAGCACTAAAGAATATCTATGCTTTGGGGAAACACTGGAACTAAGAGTTGACCAACTCAAACACCCAGAAATCACTTGGAGGGGAAGAAAATTACAGTGTACATCTCATTAATGAAGTCTGGACAGACGCAGATAGGATCTTAAGAGTGAGAACAGTATATGGAGCACAGCTCCACCATGCGCTGTAAGAGCAAGGTTTAGCTTCTGCTGGAGAAAGATACCCAAGCCAATGCCTGCAGGACATCACCACAGCTTGCAGTGCTGCTACTTGAGTAGTGGGCTACTTCATGTGTAGTGACTAGAAGTACAACTGTGCTGCGTACCAACACCTTTTAAAACCTGTGTGGCACATCACCTCATTCCCAGAGCACAGGGCTATTTCCTCGGCAAGCATGCAGCAGTTTCAGATGCACTTTTGAAGAGAATAAAGCACAGTTTGTATTCCAAGATCACCTGCCCTGGAAAGACTACTGTGGCCATAAAGGGAGGACATTCAGAGCTCAGCAGCTCAGTATGCCTCAGATCTTTCATGGAGAACAAAGTCAAAAAGTTGAGTTTGGCAAGTCTACCATAAGTGGATTTTGCTCCTTAAATTCCACAGGACGCAAGCCCAAGGCAAGCACCATCAGCAACTAAGCAAAGATAGGGACCACAGAGGATAGACCACTCAGATCCAGATTTTGGTCCCAGGTACCTGTGTGAAGTGACTCTAAGACAATGAGGAGCTGAAGGCCAGAAGTACCAGAGTAGAGAGCAGACATGGTAACAAGACAAGTACTGTTTCAACTGGTGCCTGTGCCTGCAATGGATTACTTCTGCTTTTTGAACTGGGCTGCACAAAATTCCAATACTGAGCAGAACAACTGCTTACGTATGTAAACCTGAAACCCAAACTCCTCTTTGTAAGGAAAGGACTAAACCTGCTGTTGAATGAAGCACGATGTTGTGACAGTGTGTGCACATAAACAGCACAAGAGTTTGTTAAAACCAACAAGAGCAAAAAAAGAGCAAGGGAAGGAAGTGAGGGTGGTGGTTAGTTTTGAGCTTTTCTAGGAACCGGAGCTGACTCAGCTATCTTTAGTGCTGACTGCCCAAACTGTCAGACTGCAGAAGGCCAGAGATTTACACTAGGACTCATGATGGGGACTGAGACCGGATGCACTCACATCTGGCCCTCTTGCAAAACAGTTTGCTGTTCTAGCAGGAAATATATTGCTCAGGGGCAGCTTCTCTCTCACCTCCTCTTGAGATGCAGTTAGTCTTGCTACTAGATGAAAAGTTTAAAAAGGAATTCTCAGGAAATCAGTGCTGATGAACTGAGTTGAAACAGAGCCTCCAGGGACTTTGACTTTTTCTTATCCTAAACAAGAATAGTCACCATGAAGGCTCTTGTTTAGCATTTTGCTTCTGTTTGGATCCAAGGCTGAAGCTTTACTCTGCCACAGACTGCTTCAGTACAGAGTCACAGCTTTTTTTCCCTGACTCACTACTACACAGGGGAGGAACTGAGTTTTAGGCTAAGTCCTCCCTATTGACTTCCACAGCTGTGTCAGATGGACAAGGTGAACAATATTCCTTCGGGACATGAGAAACAGATTTTAAGTCTCCTTCGGATTCAGAGCTTGAGCATGAACTTACAAGACAGGAAGCCTAGTTTTGAGGACTGTAACCTGGAGTAGGATTAGAACTAGTTAGTTTAAACACATTCCCCAAACCAGTCCAACTGTCTTTTTCCCAGCGTGTCCTTTATCTTCTTCCTTCATGTAAACTTTGTTGCAAGGGTTAATACTATGCTAAATGCACAGCAGAGATTCTTATCTCTAACATAAGAAAGCACAGGCTGTACTGATGCTTACCTGCAGGCAGAGAGAGAGTGCAACATGAACTTCCTGACTGACAGAAAGATTCACAAGGCTGAAGAATACTTCATTACAAGGCAGGCATGAAATCCTGACAGCTTAAAGCACTGAAGGTTGGTGGAAAACAGACCTGCTCAGTGAGATTCACACACAAAAAAGCTGCTTCTAGTTCAGCAGGTAGATTTATTTATCCTCTCAGAAGCTGACACAGAGCAGAGCCTGAAGACAACAATCATTTACATGCAAGGGACTGGTATTATCCTAGCTCTGGGCCCTTCCTCCTGCATCTTATCATGTGCCAGGGAACATGAGGTCAGACTGCACAGGGCACCTAGAACAAAGTGCCACTGAGCTACACCCCTACCAGGGTGTTCTAAATCTACTCAGGGCACCTCCCCTCCATACAAGTCAAATGGTTAGATGGCAATTAACACCATACTCTCTTGAACAGGCTTACAGAAAATTAACCAGCAGAGCAGTGCTGTACCCCAAATTCTCCTGATTACCTGACTCTTGATGCCTTGCTGAGTGATGAAAGTCTT
The DNA here is from genome assembly GCA_013400975.1 of Atrichornis clamosus. Lineage (NCBI taxonomy): Eukaryota > Metazoa > Chordata > Aves > Passeriformes > Menuridae > Atrichornis > Atrichornis clamosus. The sequence continues at coordinate 18,162 of WBMZ01017392.1, read as the reverse complement.
CAGGGCCCCTGTTTCAGAGTTCTGAGGATAGCCAAAGTCCAGGATTTCTACAGAAGGGTAAAAGAAGGTTAGTTCAGAGCTACAGGGTATAAACACATCAACTATGCCAACCATTCCTTTAAGGAGAGAGCCAACTAGTGCACAGACACTGCTTACACATTGAATTCGTGGGTAGGTTGCTGTAGCATTCCTTACCAAGAGAAAAGAATTATTCTTGCTACACTGAGTTCCCAGTGCAATACTTGGAAAGAGTGATGGAAAGCGGTAAAAGCGGTGAATTTGCTGGTTTTTAAACACAGTCACACCTCAGGACTAAACATCAACTAATCAGCCATGTGCATGGGGCATGCTGAAGAGTTTTTCCAAAAACATCCAAGGGACAATAGAGGGTTTATCCAACACAACAGCAATTTTATCTTTGCAGCATTCTTTCTAGGTTTTGTTCTTATGAAGGTTTTGTTCTTATGTAATAAAAAACAAAACCTAAACCAACAACTGAGTAGTGGCACTGCAGGATGATCAGTGTGAGAGGAAAACAGATGTTAACTACAGACAGTGCACTTAACACCTACTCCCCTCAAAGAGGAAGGGAACAACCTTAGCGGGGAAAGAAGACCACTAACATGACACTGAGCAACATCACACTGGGAGGTTTGATCTCACACTGTCTGCTAGGAGACAGCAGTGACTGACCAAACCAGAGAACGGGCAGTCTCTTGGTCTGCCCTGAGGGAACAGGGTAAAAATCAGTCACTGTGACCCTTGGCTAAGAATCCCAGGACACACACATGTGGTGCCATGTCTGGAAAACAAATTGAAACATAACTAATACAAAGTGTCAATGATATGCGAAACAGGGGCAGCTCAAGGGCAACCTCCACAGGCAGGCTGATATCATGAGCAGCTGAAGGGACACTATTATTAATATGTGGTGAAACCCGGAGCTGTATCAGCGAGGAAGATAGGGCTGGGACAAAGCACATTGGGTTTTATTGATTTCCTTCTGTTCAGAGTTGAACCCAAAAGGCAACCTACTAGGGACAATCAACTTCAGTCTGGGGTGACTGCTACCACACAGTGCTAGAGCCACCTGGGCACCAGCTGGCCTTAGAGGTGCTACTGATAGTCCTCTTCATACACCTCAGGGTAAGCAAAGCCTGACACCTACACAGGATCCCCTCAGAAGCTGAAATCCAGTACCAGCTGCCTCAGCTGGACAAGTGCACAGCTCCTAACACTTCAGGGAGGTGAATCAGCACAGGGCTATGGGCTTGAGGTAACATGCACATTTGCAGTAGAGGTGGCATTAGAAAACAGAACAAGTAATTCTGAACTCTGCCACACATGTTAAAAATACTTCAAGGACTATTACTACATCAAACTAAGCTATGGATTTTAGAATGACCAAGTGCAATATCCCATAGTAGATAAGGGAAACATCTCACCATCCAGCAGCTCATAGATCAGCACGAAGTTGTTCTTTATGTTCTCCTCACTGATTTTTCCAAAGTAGGCAGTCATCACGTCACACATCTTATAAAGAAACTCGAATACCATGGCAGCATTGACATTCTGCTTGGTGACAGCAGCCAGCCAGATGTTGGAGCGCTTGACATGGAAGAAACTTGTGCGGGCGATGTTGGTGACAGGCGAGCGCACCTGCTGCCGTGCGTGGATGACATTGACGCGGAAGGCGTCCACAGCATTCCGCCTGCAAGAGCACCACCAAAGACAAGTCAGCACAGCACACGTGAAACAGCTGGCTGCACAGTTCTGCTTATGCCGTTACAGTCAGACACTGAACTACACACACCAAGCTCACCTAGGAAGAGTGCTTGGGGATGTCTGCAAGAGGGACAAGTAAAGGCTCTGAGCAGAGTTAGACACTAAGTTCTACACAGGCTAAAGGAAAGAGAGTGCTACTGGTCTTGGGAGCTTTGGACTACAGTGTAAGTGTAGTCAGAAAGAGAAGCTAACCTCCATCTGGAGTAAGATGGCAAAGAAACCTTCCCTTCAATTAATTCTTACAGCACTCCCAGCTGATTGCCATAGCTGGGAACAAACACATCAGCAGCTTATGGCTTCAAGAGTCCAGTTTTAACCAAACACCTAATTACTGTCTACTCTGCATGCCCAGGCCTTCATACTCTTGCCCCAAAGCAAGCTGCAGTCTCCCAAGATAAATGACAATGGCAGTTCCTCCCAGACATACCACCAAGGAAAAAACAGCAAAACCTGCCCGGGTCACCCCACAGATGCCAGTACACAGATACACTCCAGAAGGGAGCTTTAGTTCTCAGATCCACTTCACCTCCAAACCCCACACACCTTGGAGGGCAGACTCAAAGCAGCAGGAGAATTAGGATCACCACTGGCTTTCCAGTTACACATCACCTCAAGACTGCTGTGCTTCAGAACAGGTGTCTTGCACCCAGACTTAGGGTCCTCACAGTGCAACGTGCGAGCAGCACTGCATGGTCCAGGACCATTTACAGTCAGGGTTTCTGTCCAGTGCTGAAAAAGTGCTGTGCAAGCTGCCCTCAGCTGCTGCCCTCTTTGATCTGAACTATCTGTACACTAGCAACAGGGAAAAAAAACCTCCTTGCTAAAACAGGGATTCCAAGTGACATTCTGGATGCCAGCTCTTCCACACTAGTCTCCTTATTCCATAACTATAAGTCAGGATAAACTTACCAAATTAAGTCCACCAATCCTGAGAATACAGGAAGGAAGCTCAAGTGCTTTATATGACAAGACCAAGACTTAAAGCAACAGTCTACACACAAAGCCAAGACTCATTTAGTCGTGCTTTATTACTCATACTCTCAGACACTCTGTAGAACAGGGGGTCTGACTGCAGCATCAAGGCCATGGTACTGATTATGCAGAAACATGTTTGAGAGCAGACAGTAATATCATCCTTGCAAGCAAGGATACAGGCATACAAATGCTTGTAAGCACCGAGGGTTGTCAACAATCCAACACACAGTTCCAAGTTCGAAAACAAAGGATATTCAAAGGAACATATGCTACCACAGCAGGTGTTTGCTCCTTGAACGTCTGGGGACATATGCAGAAATTTCATCAGTAAACATGCTCCCCCATAAGCAAAATTCTGGCTTTCAAATACTTCTCAGGTTTTATTGCTCCAAAAAGTTTGCAAGTTTAAGTTAATATTTCACTTCTACTTTAGTTTTTCCATAAGAAAGTAATTTAATCTACTATAAAATAACAATACCTGAAAGCCCCAATCCTCCCCTCCAGTAAGCCTTGCAAGGAAAGTTCAGCTGGTTCTGGAGCATTAGCCCTCCCAGCCTCAAGTTCTAACCCGCTAGAAGTAGTACCAGAACCAGTAACCAGACTGGAGCACATTAGAGGACGAGCCTCAGGTCAGGGAGGCTTTGCTAGCACACAAGGTGCCCACTGTGCAGTGCCAGTCGTGGCCTACCACGCGTCTCTTACCTATTGCTACAGCAGCCAATGAGATGGGATGGACAGAAATGGCGCCAGCGGAGAAAGGAGGAGTGACAGCAACAAGAGAAAGGGTTAGAAACACACACACAAGGCACAATGAATCCAAAGAGATAAGAAGAGACCAAACAGCACCCCCTCCCCCTGCTCCTTGGCACAAAAGGCCAAGGTGGTATTGGATGGACAGTAACAAGCTACGGCAGCAACGAAGCCCTCGCAAGGTGTAACACTGACATGCCATGGTCAGGCTGTCAGCATGGACAGACTTGTGTTTGGCTGAATTTTAAGGCTAACTGGGCATTTAGTCCAGATGAGCTGCACCTGTATCACATCAGTGATACCCAGTCTGCTCTGCTAATATAGGTAGCAGGCCTTGGTGGGGAAAAACCCCAAAGCCTCAGTCTGAGGCATCACCTGGGGACCACAGAGTATCAGGTATCTTCTTCCCACTCTGCCTCAGAACAGGGCGACAGATCCGGGTGGGAATTTCTATGACAGTACTTCTCATTTGAAGCTGTTTGGGTTGATGCTTTCTGGTTTGGTCCAGCCAACAGGAAATACAGCAAGTTTGATAGAGCTGGAGCACATCTGGAGAGATAGGGCACATCCTGCAGATTCAGACACTGCTCTATCCAGCTTGTACTTTTTCCGTAAGGATCAAGAGCCATGAAGCCAACATGATATATTAGAAGCTCAGAAATCAAACTCCTATTACGTTTAAAGTGCATGCAGTTTGTCACGTAAGCTGCTCAGTTTCAAATAGCTCAATTTTTATTACATAACTGCATTCTTAAATGCAGGTAGGTTCCCCAATGACTAAGTCACTGAAGAACAAGGCACTTGAAAATTACAGTAGACTGCCACAGTATCCTGAGTTAAATGCATGGTGTTTTGCCTTTTTTTTTAATAAGGCTGCTTATACATGCAGCTAGCTGCTGTATGGACAGACGCACTACATGCACCAAAGCCATTCTAAGTTGCAAGCAAAGGAAGTTCAAGTTTTGTGGTATTTCTGCCTTTAACCGAGTCAAAAGAAGGATTTCCTCATTGTTAGTCACTTTGCTTACTACATCTGAGGTAGTATGTGCTTTTCTAGGAGCTTCAACTGTGCAAGGGGAGGTGTTCTCATAACCACAGATGACCTTTAATATCTCCCAACTCAGAAACTGAGGCTTCAGAATACCAAAGGCAATGGCCAAGATCAAGGAGTCTTATTGGTCAACCAGTCATGAAGACAGGGAGCAGTTACGTTCATTTCCTATGGAACCTACCTCCCAACAAGCAGGGAGGGTTCAGCCCTCAGCACTTCAGAATTACTGCTTAGGAACTAAGGCCTGTTTGAGAAGAAATCCAGTACCTTGGGGAGCAAGTCTGGTTAACAGCCAGCACCAGCTCCACCTAAGTCACAAGACTGACACTTTCACAAGAACCGAACGGATGATTTCACTCAAGGGAACACCAACTCAAGTCCCAGAGAAAACACCTGAATATTTTTGACAGTCTTTGCCAAGCGAAAAAGTTAAGATAGGATCAAGCAGGAAATCCCATTTTCTAGCTTTGTCTGGCCAGCTAGCAGGAAGTACTTTATCACGTACTGAACATAAGGCACTCAGTCTGTAACAGAAATGAGCCAAGATAAAAAGCAATAGAAGATCACATTAAAAATAGGAAGTAGGCTTCACTCCCCAGTTTGCATCTCCACAGCCATAATGCCATTTAAATTAAAAGGCCTTCTTGGATAAACATCAGTTTGAGCACAATCTTGTAAGTGTTTCAAGTTTGCAAACCATAAAAAAAATATTTTTGCCAGAAACTGAAGTAAAAGTGTCCCTATCCCCCACCTGAAACATTCTCAGAAGTAATTTATAATCCAGACTGGCTTGGCTCAGTCACTTTACAAAGTCAGTCCTGTCATATGAATAGCTCTGAAGAGCTTCAGCTAACAAGTACTAAAGAGTGATGTGAGTTTGTACAGTAGCAACGAGGCAAAATGTCATAGCCACTGGCTTTCTGCTTGAGAAATACAATGCTTCCTTGGCTCAGCTATGTGTGGAAGTCCTGGAATAACTCAGTCAACCTTAGAACAGCTACTTAGACTTAGCTGACCTAGAACAAGCCAAGAGACTTAAAAGGTCATTGGGTGAAGCCTCATTACAGACACTGTATTGACTACTTCCTTGATGAAATAGTACAAGCCTTGACTAGCTACTAGTTCTACCTCAATTTTTAACCTCCACTAGACAATCTATAACCAGAAGGGACATACTCTTCAGACTAGAGCAGTCTGAAGGCAGACTGGCTTGACATTTTTTTGTAACTTAGGGCAACAAGTTATTACACAGCACATCCTACCATTAGTCACTGTGGAGACCTGGTTCAAACTATTTTTCCCTTAAATAGCCTGAAGGATCTCTCTTACTGAACTTTGAATTAGCACCTATCACAGCTCTGCTTCCATCAGCTGTCTTAACTCTGTTAACTCAATTACTAACTTCCACCTAATGCCTGACACTAATGAAAACCCACTAGGAACAGTACTGTTGTGCACAAAACCCTTGTATTTAAGGTTTTCAGCCCAAGCAGCACCATCACTTGATACCATGTTCCTTACAGCACTATCCACTGCCTACAAGACACCACATTTTTAGTAAGATACCTTCTGGGAACTAGCAGCCTAAGGATTGTAGAGATCCAGTCTACATGAGCACCATAACACTTGGGGGAAGTACAAGACACCTACTGAAGATTTTCAGGGCTTCCCAGAACTTTAATTACTCAATAAACGTAAGCTTTTCACATACAAGGCTGCCATACAAGCTGGGGGACAGAAAGCCAGCTTTAGGAATACAGCCATGGTTGCTATGAGACTGCTTGCAGATAAAACTTTCCAAGACCACAGACAGTCTCCTGCATGCTTGTACTTGATGTCAGACATCAGTGCCTGAAACTAATTAGGAGCCCTGGCTATAGTGTGTGGCAGACAGTTCCCACATTACTGTTCCTGGACAGTTTTAGTGATTACAGTGAGGTAGGCTCCCACAGTGGCAGTCCACATTGCTGAAGCATTTGGAATAATGGTTAGATCTCTACCATCCAAAAGAAAGTCCCAGGTTTGGCTGCAGGCCATCCTTTACTGTAGGTGACCAGGGCTTAAACTTTTTTTTTTCTGAGCTAAGCCTAGAGCAGCAAGTTGAGTTGCAGTCTTACATGCATGCACAGCTAATGCAGAACAAAGCAGCTCTGGGTTGTTTACTGCACCAAAATAAGACAAAAATGCAAAGACCAGGGATGCAACAGAAGCACTTACCCGATGTCATCCCGGTAGACTCGAGAGATTAAAACCTCTCCTTTGTGATTATAGATGAATAAGCCTCCGATCATGATGGAACTTTAGTCTTCACTTCCCATGTTGCTTAATACCTGAAGCAAGAAAGGACATGTATCAGTAGGCAGCACAGCAACAAAATGTAGCCAGGACTAAAACTTAAAATTGACACTGAAATAGACACTGGTTTACTTCTCATTCCAAAAATCAGCATGGACAGATCAAGCCTCAAGGACAAGTATCCAAAACACATCCCTTGAATGTAAGAAAAACCACAGACTTGGAACTACAAGCAAATCAAAGACCCCTTATTTCTTTTATGAAGTGTCTATCTCCCTAATGACTGAAATACAAATCAGATGCAATGCACAAGCCTTTTTGCATGCAGTTCACACAAATGTTTGAGATGTCACCAAGCCTTCTTGCAGCAAGTACACCTCCATTTATTACCACTTTTACATAGTTTTTACACATTACGAAATTTTGCTAATCTCTAGCATTCATACTGAGTCACACTTCAGAATTTAAACTGAGAGCAATTTGGCCACCAGATACCATTGGAGTGGGAGGTTGCAACCATGACCCACCTAAACTGGAAGACAGTCCCTCAGATATTACCCTCTTAAACTGCTAATTTTCTCTTTTTTCAAAGGAAGATTGTTTTGGAGAGGGCCATAAAGCTGTTAGATATTATTGATGCAAAAGACTTTTAAAAATATACACCTACTTCACCAGATCCCATTCCTGGAGTCATATGCACTCCTATGCACTTAGGTCAAAGTCATAACACCCACAGCAGTAACTGCTTGGTTGGCTTAGTCCCCAGAAGAGAACTACAACTGTGACAGGGCAGGCCTTGGGACAATCACACAGCTTCTTCTCAGCTTTGGCACTGCAGAGCATTAGATAACAACCATCTGCTGTTTGGGTGGGTTAACCTACACCCACTTGTCTAGGCTGGGTGGAAAGGATAGGGAGAGGCCAACCTAGAGACAGATGCTGACAGTGAAGAGATATGTGTCTGCTCAGGAACGCCGCAACAATAAAGTTAAAGTGACCCAACCCTGGATCATCTCAAAGGTCAGGAAAAAAAAGAGAATACAAAAGAAATACACACATCAGAGGGACTAAAGGACTTCTGGATTATCAAGAGTAACGTATCCTCTAGAAGTTACATTCAATAAACTAAAGTAGCTGCCCATTTGAAGGAACTACTGCAGACCTGAGTTCTGTGCTAAACCGAGGTTTACAGTGCAGCCACTACCTTTAATTTCAGAAATACAAAAAAGAAACTTTAAATTCCCTAAGCCTTTACAACAACATTTTTAGCTACACCTAGAGTCCTGGAAGAATAACATTACTCATACTTCTCTTCTATGGGTCTTCAGCTTCCAGATGGCTTTTTCTGCTTATTGAAAGGAAAAAAAAAGAACCAAAAAGTCAGTTAAGTCAAAGTAGAGAGAAAAAGACAAGCACTTTTTCCAAAGCTCAATAGTGAGCTTTCTGGCTTTTACTCCCACATTCCACTAGTCAAGTATCTCTGGCTATTAACAGGCAGACTTCTGCCACTTGTCAGTGGCTTCCTGTGGTACTGTCATCAACAATTTTTCATGTCTGAGACTTCACCTAGCACGGAAGAGCTTTTCAAATATGTTTTTCTTCCATTCCCATCTGTAATACTTTATAACTTCAAGATACAAGTATTTAATTTACTTCCAGGGTAAGTCTCTGTAACCAAACCTATTAAGACAGAGGCAGCACACAGTCCAAGATTCCCATGTAGTTACAGTGGGAAAAGCCTTCTGTGGCTGCTCACTGTCTCATGACCAAGGTTACAAACTAGTGGCAGCAAGGTCAGCATCTCCACAGCAGAAGATAAGACAACAGAACAAATCCAATTTCTCAGATTTAAGGAACTGGCTGTACCACAGACTCACAGCACACATAGCCCTAACAGGCATGAGAAGGCCACTGAGAGGTAGTGTGCAGGGCTGGAATCCAAAACATGGAGAATTGAACAGAGTTGCACAACACAACTGGCAGATGCTGAAACATCTGCAAGGTCACTCACAAAAAAATGAGAAACATTATGACAATGAAAGCAACTTGTGGCCCACTCTGGAAAATTCTTTCCTATTTACTAGTTTTTTCATTCCAGGTAAGAAACAAGCATGTGTTTTCAGACCGCTAGAGTGCTGACTTCCACATTAAAATAAGGACTATTTCAATCAAAGGTGAAGAAGAGTTTCTGCATCCTCTTTTAAGACTTGCATTGCATAGAACAGCTTCCTGGAAGCTTATGCAACTGGTCAAAGCTGGATCATAAGAACCTTACAACCCCTTTCCAGAAGAATCCTAGAAAGCACATCCTAGTCTTAAAAAAAAAATCTCCCTCTTGGGTTTTAATGCTGCTTAAGTTATTTGTTTCACTATTTTTAGTATAAAGGAAACGTCTGCTTTGATGAGCAACAGGATCAGACATGCAGCATATACAAGACAAAGCCTCTTGCCAGCACGACAAGCCAATCGCTTTCTGAAAAAGCCTTGATTTGAATATTTACTACATTACTATAAAACATGTAGAAGAGTGTTATCAAGCTTTGCACTGGAAATTAAAAGCCTTCTCTTAGGAAGATGTATGAACTTTAAATGTTGACTGAAATAATGATGCTATGCTTTCTCATATGTTAGGTTAAAACATAGCCAGTAATAGCTTTGCTGAAGTTACAGGCAAGAAAATCAGCATTTTTAATTGCATCATAGTACCAGGCAGCAGAACCAACTGCTTCCTCATTTTACGTTAGTAAAAGCATGTTAGATGAAGAGTAGATAGACCATGATTCAAAGACTTTTAGTCTTAAAAGAATTCTTCATCAACGCAATGAAATGCTAGGCTTCTTCCTTATACAAAATATACCAGGAGAGGAGTTCAAGTTTCAGAATTTCCAAGAACAGCTGGCTCCTGGTTCCACCTTCATGAGAACATTTACGAGCTGCACTGGTTCATATTGCAGAGCTACTGCTCAGTGTCTTGTCTCCAACGTTGCCAACCAAGGGCCAGGAAGCAGCAAGGACAGGTCAAAAAAACACTCTCCAGGGGATCCCCCTGCAATAGCTTGTTTATTTTAGAACTCTTGAAGGATTTCTTACAAAATATTTGCCCAGTTTCTTCTCATCAGCAGCATCCTAGGGCAAAACCAACCAAACAAACCACACTACAATTTTTTAAAACCAGTACACAAAACACCCTCCTTTTTGTTTTAAGCCTCCTTTTTCTTCCTTCTCCCCACTTTGTTTAATGACCTCCAGTTCAAGTACAGGAAGAAGCAATTAAGAACTAACCCCCATACTCTATCTCTACGCCCTTGAGAATTTTGCAAATCTCCTCCACTGCCTCCATCACACCTTTCCCAGAATGAGATGTTCCCACGTTATTCAATTGCCCTCCACAGGAATATGCTTTTGCTTTATGCTTTTGTCCTTCTCAATGCCTTCCTCTAAATGCTTTGCTTCTGGAACTGAGCAAAACTGCACAAGTTATTCGAGATGTAAGCAAAGAACATTACAGACAACATGATAATCATACATACTCTGCTTTAATCTTTTCCTAGTGGCTCTCAATATTTGACTTATATTTTCAAACTACCACTCAGCAAGGAGCTATTTCATCATCTATCCTAACTCCAAGAACACACTGAATTCAGTCTTCAAGGTGATTAATCACACTTCAGGTGAAGCTAGAATTGCCTTTGTTACTTCATCCACACACCTCCTATATGCACCGTTGTACAATTATATATCTTGAATTTAGGGTGCCATTTTATAGTCCCATCTGCACCTCTTTGATCTGCTTTGCCCTTACTACTCTGAATATCCTCTTACCTACACACATCCCCCTGCCATGACTACTGACCAGGAGTGCTCTTATTGCAAATCCTCATAGGGTACACAGTAGAAGTATGCAGAGATCTGCCACCAACCAGCTGATGTGTGCTAGCTGTGCTACACTGGCAATACATCTCGATAATAAACTTGCTCAAAATCAGAGAGGACCTGGCTCTGTGCTATGTGAGCCCCTGGTTAACATTTGAGCTGGTACTTTTTCCTACTACTCCAGATTTAGCCACAGGATCAGGACCATTCTGACTGTTTTATAAGGGCAGCCTACCAGCATAACTATACCTGAGACACATACACTAGCATTATTTCACATGTAGTAGCAGCCTGCCTCCATACCAGTTACAATTCTCCTCAAGTCTGAAAGAACCCACAATTCTATAGTTCTACAAACTAAACCTGAATTCACATTTAAGTGCAATTTACCTAACTTGATTTGTGTCAGACAATTAGTAAAGTGCTCCAGGTACCAGCAAAGTCACATGGGCTAAAAATGGGGAATACAAGGAAAGAGTTTTAGATGATGAACCAAACTGTACCAGCTAGCAGTCAGTTCTTTGTGGTAGCTGAAGGACACATGCAGTATGAACCTCTTGCTGTACTCCCACCTAATGGCATCAGAGAACAAGGAGGTCTCAACTGCACAAGGTATTTAACACAACTATAAGCAGATCTCCCTTGCTCTGCACAACTCCTGCAGTTCAGCATCTTGAAGAGTTCCAAGCATCATAAGCACAGACAGCACAGTGGCATCAGCACAGGTTACAGCAAGTTCAGTATCGTGCAGAGCTGCTCTGTCAGCCTTCACCAAGTCTGGCCATGATGAGAGTTCAGGGAACATGGACAATGTTCCAGTCTTTTGCTCAAACCTTGCATTACATCCCTCTTAGACAAAAGATCAGAGTGACCACACTCCCTCTCCAGTACAGAATTATTTCCATCAGCTAATGGAAGCATGTCCACACAGCTGGGAACTCAAGAGGTGGAATAAGTAGCCCAGAGATCTATGAACAGAGAGGAAAGCTATACAAAGGGCAGAATGCAAAAGAAAGTTTCTTAGAGCTCAGCAAGAAGAATGGCTCTTTAAGATGACAATGACTCTCCTTGAAGTGGCTGCAGTGAAAAGAAGCCTGCTTTGTTTTGATCCTCCTTTGTGTTTCAAGTTTCACAGATACTCCTTTCAACTATTTCAAGGTTACACTGTAACTAGAATGAGGATTTCAGTGGTATAGCTCAGACAGTACAATCTTCCACACATTTAAAAATAATTAATAGTTTTCTTTACCGATCAGCTTTGGAAGTGAAAGATCCTAGTGCTTGCAGTGGTTAAGAACTGCAGGGAACAGGGCTGAAATTAATTTGAGACTGACATTCAGTGACTCATGGCTGCTGCAATCAGAAGGCCCCAGAATAAAAAATCCAGCACAGGAGATGGGTTCATCTGCTTGCCGTGCATTAGCAACATGACTCAGAAAGCATTGCTCAACCAGCTTTCAATGACTCATTCTGCTCCGCTCCACAGCCAGCCTTTTCTCGGGAGCTTGCCCTACACTGCCTCTGAGTTTCCTCAGCCTAGTATCTCACTGCCAGACACAGCCTAAGAACAAAGCCCACCACTTCTTCAGCTGTTTATCACCAAGTGCCTGGAAACCAAGATGACTAGCTGAAGCCTTTGGGTTAATGATCCATCAACTGCATTTTCAGAGCTTTGCAGCTCCACTCCTTCTGTTTCACTAGCTTGAACATATGGTGACCCGCTCCACACTGGTAACTACAGCCCTGTTTTCTAGTTACAGTATGGATGGATTTATTCTAGTTAAGGTACAGGGATGATCCACATGTATGTTGAATTCACACTAATTGGTGAGTAATCACCTTAATTTAGGAACAACAGCCCTCTCCCAATACACTCTGCATTCTTCAAGCAGCTACTGGGGTAGGAGATCTGCAGCTCCTACAAGTATGCTTCCTACCCTCTTGCCAAGTGCTCGCATTCCCATATACTTCTATTTCAACCCATAAATAGAAAAGGATCATGAAAAGCATCATAGACAGAGCACATACTTTTGTACATGCTTAGAAACCCATCAGGAGTTAAGATGACATGCAAATAACTTTCTGGAATGCCTTTTCACTCAAGTGAAGATGAGAGCATTAAAATATACCTTTAGAGGAACTATGGCAAAGTTACAATGTTACGACAGCCAGCTACAAAAAAAAAAAAGAGAACATGTATAAAAACAAAAGATGGGATGAAAATTTTAATGCATTTCAGTAGTTACATAACAGAAAGTCAGCAGGATTAGCTGGGCCTACAGTGACTGACACGGTAATGTGCACTTTCTTAGGAATCAAGCATACTTGTCTCCAATCATGCCATGCTGCTCTCACTCTGCAAGGATGTGCATTAGGGAGTATCCCTCTCTCAAACCACCAGGACATGCTGAATGAAGTCCCAGAAGTCAGTCTGCAGCAAGTGAGCTGCAGGCCATAAACAAGGGAGTCCAGAGAAAGATAGACACAATAAAGCATAGTATCTCAAAACCTGCTCTTGTCCACTGGTTTTATCATAGATGGAAAATGCGCTGTTTATTAAGTCTGACCTAAAAACAGGTGGTTCTCCAAAAGTCAGATTTGTCCTTTCAGGCCCACATTGTGCTACAGACTTGGAATGCATGGATGCAGTCAGGAGCACAGGCTCAGGCAGCAGGATCCTGTTGGTGGGCTGTCAGTAGCTTCACATACAGCGGGACGCAACAAGTGGCTGAACTGGGAGCTACCTACTGAGATGATGCACTAAACCTGCATTTATCAAGTGGAGATACAGCAGCTCCTTCCTGCAGCAAGAACTCAGCCTTCCTCTTCCATTTCCTCTTCATCAGTTCTGACTTAGGATAGCTGTAGAAAAATGAACAACATGCAGCACGGAGCTTTCTTAGACTAAACAAGGCACACATAAGGAATCAAATAACCAGCACAGTTTGCAGCTGTTTGTTCCTATCTGCAGCAACTCTTTTAGAAACACCACAGCACACAGCACCAATCCTGCAGTTTCTGTCCAGTGCATTAGCTTCCCATAGTCTCTCTACTTGAGAAGCCACAGCATCACACCAGTAACAAGACACCACTATAGTACCAGTGATCTGTTCACTGAGGTATGAAAGACACAGCCGAATTCTAGCCTAAATCCCAGACATACAGATATTCAAACAAGTGATTTCCTCCAATGTATTTGTCCCATAACCTGAGGTCTTTCAGAGGACACCACACAGACCACTAATCCTTCCCTGTACCAGCATGTACAGTGGTAGTTTCAACCTAGGCAACAAACTTTGGAACACAGTGCTCTGCCTTTTGTAACTGTATTTGCACAAATAAAAACAAACAAGCTGATCTGCCAAGTTTGTTGCTTAGGAAAATCAGTGAATTTTTAGTCATTTTTTTGCAGTGATAAGAGGAACAGTAACTTCAGTAACTGCAGCTTCACGTCCAAGGCAAGAGATATTTGTTCTAGCTCTAAAAGAATGAGAATGTCTGGAAGAAACGTATCACCAGCAATGTAGTGTGCCTACAGCCTAACGGTACCACAGTCACCATAAATCTTGGGCGCATATTGGTATTTCTGCCTCAGGAAAGAACAAATACAGTTCTTTGTATCGTTCCATGCCACCTTCTCTAAGTCCAGTGCAGGCAGAAGCTGAGGAACTCTTGAGCCAGGCCTGGTTGCTATCATGGCATCTGCTCAGCAAATCCTCTGTGTCCTCTCTTCAGAGGTGCAGTGGTGACACAGCAGCTCAAGAGTAACTGCTCAGGAGCAACCTGACTGCAGGGGTTCTTATGCTGCCCCTAACAATATAACTACAGTTTCACATTACCACCCCAACTGCCACAGGGTTTGATGAGCACCAACCAGCAGCATCCTCATAGTGCTGAGCACATTTGTCCATTCATCTTAGGAGGCAACTTTGGGATCAGCTGTATTTTCCCAAGCCAGCTGTGCAGGTGCAACTCTTACCACAGAGATACCTGTCCAGAAGAGAGTCTGGCACTACAAGGGGGGAAAATAAGAATGACATGGTCTGACAATTACCTTCAATGAGCCATTGACAGAGTGAGCCACTGAGGCTGGATGAGCAGAGCTCAGGGTATTCCAGCTCACCTGCGGAGTCATTTTGGTCACCACCCCACTGTGAGACAGGCCATGAGCTTCGAGTTTCCTATACCACCAAGTACAAGGTATGAATAAACACAAGTTGATCAGCAGTGAGTCCAAGACCCAGGTGCTTGGACTTTGTCACTCCCATTAAGGGGATGGAAGTTTCCCACAGCACAGACATCACTTTGAATGCAAAGGGGAATTCTGATTTCTGTAATCTACGGAGCACATCTGGGAAACAGCAATCACAAGACAGTTAATAAGCCGGTGTAAAGCAACCAACCCCTTTAGTAGTCTATTAAAAGACAGTTTGGTTCTGACTTAACAGTAAGTAAGACTTCTGTGCATTAATGAGCTTATCTAACTAAGCAGTTCAAGGTACATTAGCTGCTCGAGTTCTCATCCAGGAAGAAACCAGAAGAGGTATTGGAGCTCTTGAGGGCAGATCACCAACTGTGACCATTTCTGCATTCCAGAAATCAGTATGATCCTGGACAAGTGACAACACTTGAAGGAGGAGGGCGATTGGTCAGGCTGCTCTAGCAAACTGGAGTTGTTGGGAAAACCCATCCTTTCAGGCTACCACTAGCCATTATAACCCTGAAAGGCTTAAGGCTCAAAACGATGCCATCAGCCCACCACCTAATCCGAGCACCTAAGCTTTGCTTAGAGGGCTGCATTAGCCACTTTCCAGGAGGGCATGGGCTGCACTTGGTTTTAAACAAGAGTAGCTAAAATCACTTCATCCTGGGGAAGACAGGCTGCATAATTTACTTAAGGGGCATACCCTGAGCTAAAGAGCTCCTGAGATAAACCCATCAGTTTCAGAGAAACTGTTCCTATTTTAAACTCAATCCCATAAATCCCCATAACCAGTGGGCAGGAAGAGAAGCACGTTCTCTTACCAGGCTCTCCTCCTACAGCCTACTTCTGCGTGCCATACTGCACGCAGCCAGTCTGAAGAGTAATAAGAAAGAAATACTGACACAAGGAGCTCCCTTACTCTGGGGTAAAACATCACAGGTACAGCATTTAACACACCTCTCCACCATATTCTCAGCTCAACCATATCTGAATAGTCCCAATGCCTTCAATTTCTACCAAGGCAGTACTAAAGTCAGTTTGAAGCAACGTCCACTTGCTTTTCGTTCTTGAGCTAGAAACCTGAACAGTGATTTGCTTTCTATGTCTTCTAACAGAAGAGGTTAGAGGCACAGAATGCAGTTTGGGTAAGAACTTGTATTCTGCAGACCACTAATGGTCTAGGTGCCCTCATGCGTCAGCTTTTCTCTCTCTACTCTTACTGGAGAGCAGATAACTGCATTTCACATTCTGTGCTCTGCCTGCAAGCTTTTAGCTGAGCTGCTAACCTCCTGCCAAGATCAAAATAATACATGACTTGCCAGTAACTTTTGACTCAGAAGGTCACTCAGTAAAGGAGAGAAGCAGACTCTGCCTTACAAAGCATTTATATTTTGGCACCACAGGCTGTACTTCCATCCATCCTCTAGTTAACCCTAAGAACGGCCTTTAAATACTGTAATGGTCTTCAGTAGGACAAGCTTAGAAAATCAGTGCAAGATATTGTGCTGCAGGAGTCTTGCCTTTACCTTTCCTTGATGCAGAGATGAGGCAAGAAAAGTTTAACTAGGGACACAGGAAGTTTCTTTATAACGCCCATTTTGTTTAGTGACTGTTCCTGCTCCATTAAAAAAAAAAAAAAAAAAGAAAAGAAAAAAAAGAGAGACAGTATTAAACTAGAGTGCATTTTCAGTCCTCTGTCTTTCAAATAACTCAAAATGTGACTGGTCACAGCCTCAAGATTAACTCTCCAAAACCCCAAACTGTGCTCTCTCGAGAGGAGGAAGCAGCTGGCCATGATACCCTTCAAAAACATCCCCAATGCTCTCCGTGGAACATGGCCACTCTGCAGCCCAAGGAACACCAAGTATCTTTGTCACTAGATGTCAGTAACATGGCATTTCCTACAGAATAGGACTGATGCCTCCCTTCTGACAGGAAAAATATGGAAGTAGACAGTTTGGCAGCATCTCTTCAGATATGAGATTGTCCCTCCAAGCAAAACGCACAGGGACACACACAGCTTTTACTATAGCAAAAAAACTGTAGCTACAGCTCTGACAGTATTCAAGCAAACATCGCCCAAACAAACAGCGCATGAGCCCATATACAGTTAGAAGCCTCCAACACCTAGACTTCCAAGCCACCGAAGCCATCCAGACTCACCTATCTGGGCAAGTTCCAGGCTCAGATTTTGGCAGCCTGAGGCTAAAACTTGATAGCAGCTTTGTCATACTAAAGCAAGCAGAAAAGAGATCATAGACTCATAGAGCTTATGGAGAGAACACTAGATCAAAAGCAAGTCATTTCCCAGTGGGGAGAGAAGTCAACTGCACTGGCTGTGCATAAACAGGCTGTGCTTCCTGCGGTTTTACCGAATCCAAAAACCTAGTATAGGGAAGAATGGATCTGGAAATGCATCCAGAAGAGCCGCTGGATGGGAGCCTGCTTTAAGCCTCAGAACAAGCAGTTCAGCATCAGCAGTGCTGCGTTCTGCCTCAGCAGGTTTTCCACGGAAGAAGCAGAGAGTGCAAGCCATGACCCAGCTAATTCACATTTGAATCAGCAGCACAGGCAAATAATTTTCGTTGAAGTTTCAGCCCTATCCATCTGAAAAAACCTTTGCTCAGGCTGACCTGACGCATCGGTGCCGGCCTTCCTGAGCCACACACAGCCCGATTCTGTCCCCACCCTCCCCCGGTGCAGCACCGCAAGGCTACCACACAGGTATTCCCGGCAGAGGGCTAATTAAGAGCAGTTAATAAACCCCCTGAGCCCCAAGCAGTGTGCGAGCGGATGATGGGGTCACCCAGCACCCCCTCAGAGGAGGCTGAGAAAAAGCCCTCCCTGGGGGCCCCGTTTCCCTCCCTCTTTCCCGGCTCCGGGGTCACTCCTGCGCCCCTCCCAAGGGCAATCGACGGGACAACTCGCCCTACAGCCGCCCACCCGCCCCGGGGAAGGCCTGTGGACCCCCACCTCCGGCCAGCGCCCAGTGAGCCGCCACCCGCAGCAGCTCGGCCACCGCCCGGACGCGGCCACAGAAAGAGCCCGGCCTCAGGAAGCCGCTCGGAGGAGGGACGGGGGCCGTGCAGCCCGTCGGGGAGCAAAGCGCAGCCCGTCGGGGAGCAAAGCACAGCCCGGGTCGCCTCACCTGCTGCCGCCGCCGCCGCTCGCCGCCCCGCGCCCAAGATGGCGGCGCCGCCCCCCCTCACCCCGCGCCCCCCCCCCCCCC
>WBMZ01017391.1:0-12327 GCA_013400975.1 Atrichornis clamosus | reverse complement strand
TGGGTTGATGATGTATTTCGGTTACAGAGAGGCTTAGAACTTTCTAGACTATGGGTGAGGTAATCGGAGGAGGAGCCTACTTGATGTCTAGCATAAAGGGATAAACGCTGGAAGATCATTGGGTGAAGAGCGAACTATTGACCACACCCCAGACAACTGAGACCCGTCGATGAGCCAACTGAATGCACTGACCCAACCTCCAGCCAATCATCTTGGACCTAGGGGGCAGGACACAGGGGGAGGGGGTGGGCGGGGTTTAAGTGGTATAAAATATAGCGTCGCAGCTTGGAGCCTGTTTAGCTAGCACTGCACTTCGCTTTGCATAATGGCGGACAGCTACTTTAAGCCTCTTATCGTTGTTTTGCTATTCAATAAACCTTCAAAATTACAACAGTGAGCGTCTTTCTCACAGTGTCATTCCGGGCACTGCCTCGGTCCTCGCCGCGCCGGTCGTAGCAGGCCCTGGCGGGCAGGAACGCGGCCATGGGCGGTGATGGCGCCCCGGTTGCCAGGGCGGCGGGGGCGGGGGAGCCGCGGGGGCCGCCGGGAGCGCGAGCCGGATCGCGTCTGCTGGTAACCGCCGCCGCCTGAGCAGCGGCTGGTAACTGGCCCCGCAATGAGCAGCGGCGCTCGGCACCGTGGCAGCACCATGGGCGGTGGGGCCACCCTCTTCAGCCCGGCGCCCTCCGAGGGCGAGGAGCCCCATAGCTGCTCCAGCAGCTGCCCCGTTTTCGCTGCGTCTCGCTCCAGCTCCTCGGGCTCCGAGGAGGAGGAGCGGGTGGCGGCCTCCCGGAGCCCGCCGGGCGATAGGTAACCCCTTCGGCTGGGATCGGGCTCGG
Organism: Atrichornis clamosus; assembly: GCA_013400975.1. Taxonomy (NCBI): domain Eukaryota; kingdom Metazoa; phylum Chordata; class Aves; order Passeriformes; family Menuridae; genus Atrichornis; species Atrichornis clamosus. The sequence continues at coordinate 11,488 of WBMZ01017391.1, read as the reverse complement.
GCAGGGAGCTCAGGGCTGCCCTTGTGTGACCAGCCGGGCCCCTGCACTCGCTTCCCTCCGCTGGAGACCCTGGGGACAGAAGATTATTTTACTGAAATACAGACTTGTTTGCATAGATAAGCGCTTTAAGCACTTTATTGCTTTTTTTGATGTCTTGGAAAGTCTTCTCAGTGGGCAGCTGAGTGTGTGTTCATAAACTATAAGCTGTTGGCCTGAACCTCGGCGCCTTTGCCTGCTAAAAAGCTACAGTCTTTCCTGTCTTAATTTACAAATTCTTGGAGCCTAAAGGGCTGTTTTGCCTAGTGTATGTAGTTGTGTCCAGTCAGTTTCGTGTGTGTGCATTGCAGAGCTCATGCTCCTGTGGCTTAATTTTCTTCCGTTTTAATTATATGCAAATATAATATGCCTTATTTTAACTTGGGATCTCACCGGTTTGACAGGAGAATAAATAATTCTTATTCCTCCCTTTACAACAGGAGAAAGAGCAGGGAGTGCCTTGTTCTGGAATACAGTCTTTGTGATGGAAGCTTCACAGACTTGGGAATTAACTGATGGTGAATGTAACTAGCAGGGCTGAACTGAGCTAAAAGTGCCCATTGGGTAAAGGAAGCACAGCAGAGCTTCTTGGGGATACAGGGTTCCAGCATGGTTCTCAGAGTTCCTTGGAGAGCAGTGAAGGAACATGGACCATGCTGAACTTCACTTAAAATTTTTGAAGAGGGTGCTAAAAGTCCAGGAAAAGTGCTCAAATGTAGTCAGAAGCTTCAGAGTGAAAAAGAGATTAGCCAGTTCATGATCCCTTCTCTTTCAGATTTCCTGTTACCTCTCCATATGCTTTTTCCCAATAAGCAATTTTGTTCACATACCTTGAAGTCCTGTATTGCTGTATTAAAGCTACTATGTACTTGTAGCTTGAGAAGCTATTTGAAACAGCTTCCAACTCTTGGGTCAGTTGCTGCAGTATTCTCTGGCAGCAGCTGAAGATGAGCTCTTTTAGGGCCTGAGTTGGCACAGTCTCATTATACTGTGGGCAAGATAACGTGCTTCACTCATGCTTCTGAGTAACACGGCTGCTGTGTTATACTGTGTCTACCAAGTGATCATATAGCAGATTCTACATATAGCTGGCAAGATCTCAGAAGTGTATAATAATAAAATACACTTCTTATATATGTATGAGTCTTTTTGTTGTTGTCCTCTTAAAACTACACAGAAATTAGCTGGAGGCAGACATTGAATGTGGGAAATGCAATATTTGCGAAAGAGAAAGAATAAAAGAAGGCCTTGTGAAATGGTGCTAGGCATTTTCACACTTTCATTATGGATTAGTGTTATGCTTTATGGTGTGAGCTCAATGAATATATGGCAAATGATAATCACTGTTTTGTATTAATCAGACTTCAGTTCTAACACCAAATGTTTCTAGTTTGATTTAAGATACTTACTTAGAAATAAATGTGCATTTGAGAACAGGATATTCTGAGTAGTCTATTGTTTTAATTATTTTGAAGAAGTTCATGACTGTGAACATGCTAGCATTTCAGGAAACAGTCCCATGAAATTCAAGGTCTGTGTGCTTCAAAATACATGTTGGTATGCCAGGGAGAGTGTGACTGATGGCTGGGATGCACACCAAGAAGGACTGAATTCTGGTGCAATCTGAGAGCTTTAGAGTGTTGAAGAAGTGTTTCTCCTAACAGGTCTTCATATTGAGCCTGTGTTTTCTACTGTTAAAGCTTCATTTTCTGTTCTTACTTGTCTACAGTAAGTTTTTAGTCATTACTGTGAATTATTTTTTCGAGAAGTTGACAGCTTGAATTTTATGAGTACTAATACAAAGAAATATATAGTAAATACTATTTTTCTTAATTTATCCATTCTCCTATTAATTTTTCTAAGGTTGATTTAATTTGTCAGCCTTTTCCTGTACTAGGTGCCATAATGCAAATTATGCAAAGCAAAAGAATGTATTGAGGAAGTATCCTTGCCCAAAATATCAAGTCTATACAAAGTTATGGGGTTTTTTTCTGAGTTTCAATGTATAATACTTTTATCCTTTAATAAACTTTCAGAGATTTATTTTCTAACAAAATGTGTTCTTAATGCATTCTTAAGTTGCATCCTTTATTATATGTGTGTGTTTAAAAGCTGTTAAATTTTTGGTCTTTGTTAATGCTGTAGCATAAAAACTGTAGGGTGCAGCAGAAAGTGTTGGGCTACGCTGAGCTTGGGAGTGTTTGGACTGTGCTGCTTCTGTCCTTGCATTGTCAGTGTGTCAGGGTGTCCCTGTAAATTCTGTTATACTACATCTCTGTGGCAGCACACTGTAAAAGAGGGTTTATCAGGAAACAAACCTTTTCCAGGTGAGTTTCAATGTAAATCAGTTCCCCTGACTTGACCAGCAAACAGTCCTGTTAGCGCACACACGTGTGAGTAAAACAATAGACTAAGACAAAACTCCCTAGCACTGACATTGTCCCCAAATGCTTTCTGCCACAGAAATGTATTCTGAAGATGACTGGGACAAAGAATGTGTTATGACAGAATATTGGAGTATTGCTCTTTCCTGTGAATATGTTGTACTTTTAATGATATAACCCAGGTATCCTATATTTAAAAGATTGATTTCTGGAGCATTAGCATAATATGCCTATTGGATGCTTCTTCTGTAGCTTAGATTCAGCAAACAGTTACTCACTGTAGTGAAGTATATATGTAGGAAAGTATTTCCAGAGCCTATGCATCCATATAAAATACTGAAGTCAAGTCTAGTTTCACTGATTTGTTGTCAAGAAAAAATTCTGTATCAGAAGAAATCTTTTAAAGAAATCTATTGGCATTTTTTCAATTTTTGCTGCCTTGGACCCTAATATAGTGTGTTACTTATGAAATAATATATGTATAGATTATTATAAAAGACATTTCTAACCTGAGGCTAGGTTTGCTGCATTATTCACAAGTAAAGAAGTTATGAGTGACTTATGTGAGGTGTCCTATGAAAAGTCGAACAGAACCTTGTATAATATCATCAAGTATTGTATGCTAGCTGTATTTCTTAGGCACAATTCCTGTGAACAGTTTTTAAGGTGGAAAACTTTATTGCTTAGTGTGAATTGACTCGTAATGCTGAGGTTGCTTGATACCATGAATCCACTTCTGTAGGACTTCAAACAAGAAAATATATTCTTGCTTTTGCTTTGCTTGGGCTAAAGATCACATGGTACATGGGGCCTGTCTGTGACCAAGGAAAAAATGTTAACTTTAAATCTCTGTTTTTCCTTGGCTTCCATATGTGAGAAGGAAAGTGAGACTTTGATGTTACTGGTGTTGTTTTTACTTAGTTCCTAAAAGATAATGATTGAATCTGTTCCACAGTTTAGAATTGCTAACAAGCTAGAATTTAATAAGTAAAATATGGAATGTAAAGGGGATGGTCAAAGATTTATTATAAATGCCATTTATCCATTATAGAGATTACTCAGCAAGTAGAAAAATTATGTCATTGTTGTCTCGTTATGCTGTAAAACAAAAGTACTTTTTCAAGACAGTAACAGTGCTTAACCTTTCAATAAATACATTACAGTTAATATTCTCTTATGTTTCTCATTTTTAATTCAGGAAAGCTGAAAACTCTGAAATAGCAGGGGTGCGAAAAGAACCGCCTTTGAAAGATAACCTTTCACCATGGGAAGAATGGTTCATTGGCAAAGAGAAGGAACTACGTGCCCGCTTAAAAGCAAGAGCTGCAGAGGTGAATACATCAGTTTGCTTGATGTTAAGTCTAATAGGAGACAGCAAACACAGGATTATGTTTGCATTTGGTTGTAGAAACACAAGTAATTTTGTCCAATTTTTTTTAGTGTCTTGCGCATCCATAGTGTTTGTGTTTGTCAGTGCTGGTGTGATTCATGTTATGTGCATTCTCTTTTACTAAGTGTTACGCTTCAGTGAAGTGGTGCTGTACAATATTTTGTTCATCCATCTGTCAGGTCATGGTTTGATTTTAAAGGATTAAAACATATATGTAATTGGTACCTTTATTTTCATCACGGATACATACACCTGCATGTAGGTAGTAAAAGACAATGGGATGTGAGCTGATGGAAGTATGCCAAGCTAATGGGTTAGTTTTGAGGTACAGTGTTGTTATTAGTGTGTAATTTTATAATGGTTTGGTGTCCTTTCCCAGGACAGGGATCCTGCTACAGCATTTGTTATCTTCATTCTGTGTTTTGCCCCCTCTCAAATGAACAGTTCTTGAATACCAGGGCTGGGGAACAATTAAGTGAGAACACTCTATCCTTTCTGGATTACTGTGTTTGGAGTTGTAGTTGATTAAATGATACTGGTTTTGAAAATCCAGTGGGAAGTATTGGGTCGTTATTAGAACAATCACATAAAAATTAGTTAATTTTTCACTTTAGTTACTGATTTATTATTTGACCTTGAATGGTGTCCTAGCCTTTCTGTGATTATTTGTGAAGTGAATATAGCATACAGCTGTTTTATGTGGGCTACTTGATGTTGTGTATAAAACACCTACCACTGGAAGGTTTTGGAACAGTCTTTTACAGGTCAGCAGAACACCAAGTAGTTTTCTAAACTTGAGGAATGTGTTTTGATCCATTAATATCCACCAAATGTTTCATGACTTCCTGTCTAGATTCTGGATTGGTAATGTAAATGTAATCTAGCAGATGTCTGCTAACTAAGTATTAAGAGCAGTCAGAAGACAAGCATTAATTAAAGCCATGTAGAAAATAGTCATATAGCTAAATATTTTATTTTTAGTTTTTAAGATTTTGAAAATATTAGATGTTAAACTGCAGCAAGGCAGCATAAAAAGTGTATTTTGTGGGGAAAACTACAATCAACATTTTTGTAAGGTACCAGAAGAGAATGAAGTATGTGATATTAATATAAAAATTATTGCTAATTTGCATATAAGAAGTAGTCTAAACTGATACCCTGATAAACAACTGTGAAGTCCCAGATCTTTTGCTGACATTAGCACCAAGTCTGCCCTGAACGTCAAAAATGTGGATAAACATTTGGAGTGGAATAGCGGATTGGGTCTTCTAAGGTACTTACAATGCCATCAGCTTTTACAGGTGTCCCAGAACTCAAAGGAGATGGTATTTGCAGTAACTTTGCCTCAATACAGCAACAACTGTACTTTCAAACTATGTCTGTGTTGTGGGTATTTGAACTTTCTGTAGGCTTCTCTTGATGTCCTACTAAATTGAAATTCAATGACATAAGAAAAGGGGATTCTCTCTGAAACTTGACTGCAGTGTAGTGTTGCTAGCGAGCCCGGACACCAATGACACGGACGGCCTTATGTAGATGCAAAAGCGACCTCTTTATTATATTTACAAAGGTGCTTATATACCTTAGCACGCTGGACTAACATAAGGTCATTGGTTCACTGACCAGCCACCCCCCAGAGGGATTGGCTGGACCCAGTAACTCTTACCTCATGTTTTCTTCTTTGGTCTCATAACAAGACCATAGTTTACAATACTTTTAAATTGTTTTCCTGCAGCGTCCTTGAGAAAGCCTTGCTTGCTCACAGACACTTGTCAGGAAACTGAAATCTCTTTGCACCCAGGCCTGTAACATCCACAGTGTAGGGACCATAAATCAATTTCATGGAAATAACTCCATCTACCTATATTTGAAGGTATGAATTTTCCTTGAAAAATAGCACTTTATGTTAATGCTACTGTTGGATAAGCTAGACATGTAAAATTGTCTTCTTAGTTATGTTTTTCCTTTAGCTATTAACTTCACTGGAGAGATAAAAGTGATTTCATATATACCATATGTCATATAAAGATACTTTGGAATTTCTCCTCTCATCTTCAAAATATAACTCCTGTTTCAAAGTTTGTTAGAATCTGCAATAATTTTTACTTTAATAAGCCTTGGTTAAGCCCTAAGGTTCCTGTAGTTATGGTACTAAAAGTCACAGGTGAGTAATACTTCACTTAGCTTTTGATACCTTCCACACTGCAGAGCAGTACACAATGTAAATTTTAAGTATTGTAGAAAAGTACTGCTGCAAATTAAAATTCTGCTGACTGAAATGGCATTTCAATAAACTGAGAAGTGATTCATTACATTTAATTACTTCCAAAGCCTAATTACAATATGTATGCACGGTTAATATCCTAAAAATTATACATTTCCATTGATTGTCTATCATAATATTTCTGTGTTGACTATCATTCATGTTTTCCAAAATATTAATGAGGGGAAAATACTAAAATCTAATGCTTACATTGTTTTAACTGTAGCACTATTTCTGGTATTGGTATAGATGGTCACCACAGATTTAAGATGTATACTTTTTATTTAATTAGGAAATGAATATACAGCTTGAGAAGATGAAGCAAAAGCAAGAATGTGAAAGAAGAAAAAGGACAGCTGAAGAGAAACACAAGGAATGGGTTCAGAAAAAAAGAGAAGAGGTAAGTATTGCATTGACTGCAAATACTCTAGTGCCTTCTGTGCTTGAGTAAGCCTATGTAAAATTTACTTGGTCTCTTTGGACACTCATGTTTTTAGTTTGCTGAATGAATGGCTGCTTTAATTGAAAATTATAAAAACATGCCAAAACAGTTAAATATTTTTTCAAGACTGATTTTTTTTTTTCTGTAAGGTACAAAGGGATTTGTTTTCTGAGTAGTCAGACATTTGATGTACATCTTGTGCAGTAGTGTTCTGCTGATTATAGCTGGGGTTTTGGTCTTTAATGTACCGTACTCTTCCAGACTTCACAGGTTCACTGCCCAAGCATTTTGGGTTAAATGTACATCTTGACTGTGTGCAATGTCTTGTACAGCAAGTAGAGCCAGAAGAAGGATTTAGTTAAGTACCGCTATGGACAGGCAAATAGTATGGTAAGGTTTAGAGAGATAACTGAGGTATGGGGCCAGACTCAGGAAATTCTCAGTAGACCAAAGTTAGTAATTGGTAATTCCTTCACTCAAAAAGTTATTTCTGACTGGGATCAAAAGGTTTTGTAAGTTCTCTTGAGAGGGATGCCTAAGCCCAGGCTCAGAAACAGACGGAGTCCTGATCTCGGTAGGGTTCTGTTACAGCTCTGTGTCACACTGAGTGAGCATATGCACTGAGTGGCAAAAGTGGAAATGCTTGGGAAACTAGGGCATGTTCATCCCCTGATAGTTTATGGGTATATGCATTCATTGTCTTATGGTCTATATAAATACCAGTTGTTTACTGTTCTATACATCTGTTTCTGAATAAAAAAAGATGAAAATTGACTTAAAATACCACAATAGAACTAGTTGGCCTGGATGTCTGGACCTCATACATTTGTCTTCATGATTTTGGAACTCCTTCTTCAGATTCAGCCTAGAACCACTAGAATAACATGTTTGGAGCTAACCTAATTAATCTTAGTCTTAATGCCGACAGGACAATTGGCATAAACCCACCGCAGAACCTATCCTGCTCTAATAATTTATTATGATTTGGATTCCTAATTAAAGTACACAGCAAGAAGTAGAGTTATTATTCATCACAAACAATTCCATTTTCCTATTCCAAAATGAAATACAAATGAAAATTAAATTCTAGGTGTCTGTAACTATTCATTGGCTTGTAAGAGTTGATCTGCCTGTTAAAATAGTTCCCAGTTAAAAATCATAAGTTTTCCTTCTGTCTCCTCCCCAACCCCTTCTTCAGCTTCTCTAAACTTCTACTTATTCGTGTTCTCCCTAGAACTTTGTGGATTGACTGATTAACGACTTCTATTCTGTTGTCAGTGGAAATAGGAGGTCTTTTTTATGGTAATCACATCAGCCCAGAGGACAGGAGAAAAACCATACTTGTGTCTGGACTTCATCATATTATGTTTTGGAAGCATAAGGTCATCCTTAGACCATGTCCCAAGTGTTTACCAAAAGTAAGCTGATTTTCATTTAAATTGGATAACTCATTGGCTAGTCTTTTCTGGAAACCACACTCAAATCACAAACAAACTGAACTTAAAAGCTTAGCTGTAATTAGGATATTAACATTTGTGCTGCATAGACCTTCCCACTCCTAGTTTCCACAAGATCATTTGTGAATCTGGACACAGACTGAAGGATAAATATGTCAATTCAGTGACTAAGAAGGTGTTTAAAATTGCATCAAGATTTCGCCTGTAGTTTAAGTTTAGAGTCATGAGCACTGACAGTTGCTACAATTTTTTTGGGGACCATGTGTACATCTCCTATTTGGAAAACTCTCTTCATTTCCTTATTGAAGTATCAAAACGTGCTTATTGAGACAAAACATGCAGTATTCTTTACTGAAACATGCATTATTGCACTCACCTTTTTCATACTCAGTTATTGATTCTGAGCCTTGTGTGTAGACTGTAGAAAATACCTTATTTGGTGAGAGGCAGTACTTTCAGGGATGTTATCTCTGTAATCTCCACAAGTCTGTATCCTTTTCCATTGCTCAATACTATAGTGATGAAGGAAGTAAGGTGTGCTTGAGCATACGTGAAACTTGCTCCTTCATCTTAAGTATCCAGCTCCAGGAGTCACTGCTGGAAGAGTCTTTATACTGTGAATATGAGAGACATTTATGTCAGAAGTAAAATGTTTGTATATGCATAAAAGAATTCTGCTTGTGTTCTATATGTCAAGCCAGTATTCTTGCATGGCAATTTCAATTGTGATGTTCTTACCGTTAAATATAGTCCTTTAGGGTCAGGTTAGGAAGCAAAGCCTGAACATTGTTCTTGTTAACTGTCAGTTTCGATTTTTTATTATTTCATATATATATTTAAAAATATACACTATGAAGGTTTTCTTATGCTTCTATTTATTTTACGTAAACTATTTTTGAAAATAAAGGAATCCTAGCTATTTAGTATTCTTCTATGTAAATAACTTTTGTGATTCTTAAAGGTTGTAAATGAACTAGAAGTAATATTTTGAAATATGAGCCATCAAAGAATATTCTAAGCCATAAAATAAGTTTATACAAATATTTGTTTATGGCAAAATTTTGCAGCTCACTGGGAATTAAAAGCTTAATAAAATCAACTGTCAGGCACTATCCTGAATCTACTAATGACTTCACAATTTTCTATAACTGAGATGCTGGATCTCTCCTGAACGAAAATAGTCTTACTTTCTCTCCCTCCTAAAGTTGAGCCATTTGTAGGCAAAGTAAATAGTCTGTTGACTTCTTAGCAAGTCACAGAATTATCAATTGAAGTATTTTAACTCTAAAATAACTCTAAACATGCTTCTGATTCCAGAAGAAAATTGAACAGAATATGATTTTGTATGTAGCTAAAACTTTTACTTCTGAGTTACTGTTAGGTTTATTGATAAAAATGAGGTGGTTATGATTATAAATGCTGACCAAGCAAATTTGCAGTTCATTATTTAAGTTGCCTTGATTTAAGTGGTCTGCAGAACTGGACATAGATCAACAAAGCCGTTAGAATCTATCATAATCTTTCTGATTTGCTTAATTACTAATTGTTGTAGTTAAACTCCAGCTTGGTAAGGCGCTCATTGCTGAACTGGAAAGTTTAAAACAAAAGGAATTGACATCTTTGATTCCCATCTTATCACAGAACTACATCTTGAATAGGTATTCAAGATTGAAAACGAACTTGTGTTTCATTTCGTCAGACTAGAATTAATGCTTGTGAAAGCCTATTTTTCTCTCTGTTCATTATGACACTTTTTGGGTTTTTTTCTTTTGTGGAGGGGAAGCAGCCAAGAAAGGACTCAGAATGAAGTTTTTTATTGAAACTAAAACCAAGAGGTTAAAGAATGGCTAGAATTTTACCATAAAAATGAAGAAGCCTTTGAAGTCTATAATTTCCTGTGACTCCATGTAGATACTGAACAAATGAGTTAACTTCAGTCATTGTTCTCCACCACTGAGTAAGTTTAAAACCAAGCAACTAGCCAACACCTTCAATACATCCCCCTAAACTGTGTCTTGGAATTATTTGAATTGGGGTACCTGCATATGTGATACATTTTGAAAGTCTTATCTCCATAGTGGCGTCTTTATGACTTGTGGCTTGTCAAATATGGTCTTGCTTAACAAATAGAAGTTTTGTGACTGTTTGGCTTAACAGGTTGTAGATGATAGGTAGACTGTTTGCAGACTTAGGTAAATTGTAGTTTAAGGAGGGAGATAAAAGTACTGCTACTCATCTTCAGAATATTTGGGAATCACATTTCTGGTTCCTTCCAAGAATTTTTCTCTCTCATCTGAAATCTGTTCAGTTAATCTGTGATGACAAAACTCTGGCTGGATAAAAAACATGCACAAAATAATGTGATAGTTGAGGTCATAGATGTCCAGAGTTGATCACTTATTCAGACTTCCTTTTGTAGTGTTTCCTTTGAAGACCACCACTATTGAGAACTTGTCCAGTACGATTCAATTCCAAGTTTCTTCACAGTGTGACCAGACACTGGTCCTACTGCCTAATAACTTGTGTTCTACTCAGTGGAAGTTCCTGGAGCTTCTGTTCTAACTTGGAATGTATGTAAGATGCTCTCTGAAGCCAGTTGGGGTTTTTTTCCCCCTGATTTACCCTTGAATTAATTGATTCAAGATATATGTAGCCTTCTTTCAGGAAGAAAACCCTACCCTTACAACCTTATCTCCCAGGAATGAGGTGCAATATGGAGAACTCTTTGCTAGTGTTCTTTTACTGTTAATTCTTTAAAGAACTGAGGATGGTTTTGACTATTGCCTTTTATGTAGTCTTACATGAAATGTTGTTCTGTTCATGTAAACAGCAACCCAGCCCCTGCCTTTACAGTTGTAGACATAATTTGGGTTTAAGACTTGCCTGCCTATTGAGAGTGCTGTGTTTACAAGACTGTATCTACAGAACCCGAGGTATGTAAGACTTAACCTCCTAATGTTTTCCAGTAGCATAGGAATCTTGCTGTTGACTGTAGCAAGGTTTTTTCTTTTCCTGCTTTATGTGAACTTCTGATCTGGAGATGTGGAGTCTCTTTCATTCCTATCAGTAACTGTGGGATTGAACACTTGAGTTAAGGTACCTGTATTAATTAAATTAAAGTACTGGTTTCAAATCAAAGGACCAAAAGCTTTGGAGAAATGCATTGTGAATGCATAAACTGTGAAGAGTCTGTAAACTGCCATGACTGATTAATTCTTTAACATTGTCATAACAGTCAGAACCTCTTAGGAATTAATGCTGAATAAAATATTAGGATTAATGGTCAGACTTGATGACAACAGCTCTTTGATTAAATATTTTAAAAATTAACACTGATACAGTGCACTTTACCTTCTGCAATCTAATATGGTATCTTCCAATCATATTTAATCCACCTTTACTGACTCGACAAAGCTACTTCATTCTTAGAGTGCCAATAGAATATGACCTTAGAAAGATCTAGAGTATTCAATTCATATATATACATGTGTGTACACATGTCTTAGTTTAAAAGAC